>WYDF02287287.1:0-16577 GCA_009867245.2 Adranes taylori
AAGAGAAGGAGGGAGAACTACGATCCGAGCAATTGAGACATGATGGCACCATACTCTCGCGAGAGTAAATGGACAAGAGAGAGAAGATTCAGCCGAAGTAAACAGTGTATTATACTTATCTTCATACTTAGAGATTTTATCGCAGATATTTGTTGTAAGTTTAATTGGATAGTTCATTTAAAAAATTAATTAAATTGATATTGAGTTTAACGCTGAGTTAGAACAAATGATACTTAGAATGCGAACATGCTCACTGTTCAAGAGATAGATTTAATCATTCTAGTAGTGAATTATGCCCTATCAAATGTGCGAGTTAGGACGCCCAGTAACGTAGAACACAATAAAGATAATGTGTCTGCCGATGTTAGATTGGGTTGGCCTTTAATATGCGACTTTGTTGGTGGTAGTACACTCTTTGTGTATCGTGCATATAGATGGGAAACATACGTGACCAAAAGCTCAAAAATAATAATGGTTTTCAAACCCGATGGGAGAATTTTGGTTAAGCAATATAAAACTTCCGTTGGAGTAATAAAATTTGTTCGTTGCGGTCATAAATTTCATTGATACAATTCTTAATAAAAGAAACCCTTTTATCAAAATCGTAAATGATAGTATATGTAAAAATGTATGCGCGAATGAAAACCATAAATCTGTTAAAGATGCTATAGCTGTTGGCATTAATAGCTTTTTGTGTGTAGTACTACTGCGTCGAGGTGTTAGTTTTTCTGTCCATCCGAACGCAAATTGGTTGGTCATATCATCATCCCTTTAGCTCGCGAAATCAACGAACTGAACGAAAAGGGGAATAGTCGGACGATATGGGAGTATTAGTGTTGAAATTAAAATCGCATCGAGAAATACTGATATAGAAATCAAAAACGATCTCAAGACCTAATAAAATTTTGTAACTTCAATGTAAACATTTTAAAGGATAGGAATTATACTCTCATTTAATATATCCCCCTGGTTATTTCCTGATGTAATAAAATCTATCCTTAATGGAATTTTAAGAGCTCGATTAATTTCATTTTGAACTTGTCAGATAAGGCAAAGTAATGTTTCATTGCTAATCGGATGACCTTTTTAAAGCACTTAAAACATGAAGCACACATACGTTATACGACTAATAAACTTTTAATTACATATTTTATTACATTAATAAGCTCAGTAAAAGAGTGTACTGATTTTAAGTATATAATATGAAAGAGCTATAATAATTATGATGATAAAATGATAACATTACAGTAAATGAATAAGAATTACTTGATATTTTGATTTCAACTTTTGTTGCTCTATTATGATATTGATTAAAAGAAAGCGTTAATATTGTTGTAATAATAATAAATAATAATAATAAAGCCTTTATTTCGAATACAAAATTACAATATATTATACAAACAAAAAAAGAAATTTATAGAAATCCAGTAGGCGGGATTTAATTAACATTAAATTTCAATCCTGGATAACCTTCTACCAGTTTGCTTTTGTAACATAGATGCTGCTTTTGTGTCCTGTAATCCTTCTTCTGCTTTTAAATCATGGAATTTAAAACTTTCTATTTCTTCTTAATTTAAATTACTCGAATAAGAGTTAGCTAATTCTCTCGCCTTGTCTTTCAGAGATTGAAGCTGAAGTCTTTGAATTTGACACTCACACAAAAAACTGAACTTGTCATCAATTATTTTAAGTGCATCATATCTTTTGGTGAGTTCACTAATAATTCTGTTGGTGAATTATTTCAAAAAGAGATATTCTGAAAAGATCTTCCTGAGACAATTCAGACGCGCCATCTCCACGCCAGGTATTATCTTTGTCTATCTTTTTCCTGACATCTTTATACTCTGGGTTAATACCCATATTATTAATGAAGAATTTAGCTTCATCAATCGACCATGAAACAGAAATGTCTCTTGTTGACGATAACAAACTAGAATAAATTGAATGTTTCTTGCTGCCTTATCTACTGTTGCATCTTCTGTTTGTAAGAACTATTGACTTGATTAATTTTCTTAAAAACCTCATACCAAAAATCGCATATCCTAATATCAAGAACCTTTGTCTGAGTGTTTACAGATGGCCTCTATTGATTCAAGCCTGGCAGACCATCTCGCTTGACTTGAAATTCCTTAGGTACATGTTTTTTTCAAAACTTCTCATCTTGATGTTGAAGCACAAATAGTTGTAAATACTGTGCAAAGTACCAAAGTAAGTTTGCGCTTCTACATATGCTTCCACTGAATGTGTTCCAATAGGATTCAACGAGTGAGCGGAACATGGAACAAAATAAGTCAGTTTGTTATCTTGTATTATTTTTGACTGAACTCCTTTATATTTGCCACCACATTTGCTCCATTATCATATCATTGGCCTCTGCAATTTTTCAGATCCAAACCATTCCATCCGAGCTTATCTGTAATGCTTTTGAAAAGACCCTCACTAGTTTTATCACTCACAGTAAAAAAATTCTCATAAATTTCTGCTACTTCTTCATTCATCTTAATGTTTATATGTTTAGATACTGCCTTGCAATGGTTTGAAGCTCAAGATGAAAATGTGCCCCAAGTAATACGGATAATTGATTTTTGTTTTACTCTATAGAATATCACTATGTACCTTAAAGAGTAAAGTGAATCTGGCTTTCTGATAGCGCATAGCTACTGATATAATTTTTAATAGAAACATAATACCAAAAAGAGACTACCATTATTAGTTTTAGTTACAGCTAATGTATTAAAGAAGCGAGTGTGCAAGATGTGTGACGCCATTTCACCCGTTCTCATAAGGAATCATCAGCATCTTCTTTATTACGAGTATCACGGTCATAACATTTGAAAGAAATGAAAATTCGTCTTATGAATTGAATGCAACCAACACTACACTTCTATTAGATAAAATTGGCAATTAATGTTTTTAATTAGTTGCTGATAACTTTTCATCTAATTATGATGCAGTGTATCTGCATGAACTAGAGAAAATAGGGTGGATATAGGTTTCAATGACTTAATAGTCTGTCTCTGTTGCACTTCACATATCTATTAGATGGTTCAGTTTAGCCTATATCAACAACTAATTAAAAACCTCAAATACCAAATTTGATCTAATACAAGTGTCGTGCTGGTTGCATTCAAAAACTAATAATTCATTTCTAACAACAGCCGGCTAGTGGCTAGTGAGTTAGTCGTAGTCTTTCAAATTTTACGACCGTGATACTCCTAATAAAGAAGATCCTTATAATAATGGGTGAAATGGCTCCATACATCTTGAACTAGCTGATTTCCTTGGTGGTATTACGTGCCTATTCAAAATTGTATGTACACCATGTACGTAAGCTAGACAGCAAGTGTCAGACAAGGTTGTGGTCAAAATTGTGTTTCGTCTACCTTATAATTTAAAATATATGAAGACATAGAGTAGGTCTTGAAGGCCAAAGAGCCAGCATTATAGGCGGCAGATTGCTGAAGAATCTTAGATACACATATGGTACTGTCTTATGGCTATTTGCATTTCAGATTTGATACGAGACTGTCCCCTCAACATTCAGATTTGCAGCCGATGATTGTACTGCAACATTTTCTTTATATTCATATGGAATTATTAAAGCCGAAGCCTCAGCTTGCAACTGGAAGTCCACCTAGAAGCTTAAGGTATGTATTTTGTAATAGGTTGGATATTTCTTCACATGATATAAGGGCTGGTTATCATGTGAAGAAATATCCAACCTATTACAAAATACATGCCATAAGCCATAAGGTATAAGATTGAATTGCCCTGATTAGTCGGGAGTATGAAGGAGATCAGCGTGGAATCCGATGAGGTGTAATATGTACAGACAATATAATCTTCCTAAAACTTGCCCAGATGAGGGCCAGTACCTATGTATATTATAAGTAAAACCTCATAAAACAAGACAACCATATTTTATTTTTAAATATTTGTATCAAACTTCTAACACCATATAAATAAATATAAGTATTTGATAAGAAATATTATGAAAGATGAGATACGCCACATAACAATTAAATCTGTTCATGAATATATCACAGTAAGATAATCACCTAAATAGTCCAGCACTATTTTAACAATTTATAGATCAAATATGTTTGTGCACATTAAAAATGGTTTTCATAAATCAGATGCAAGAATTAGCGTCCTAAAGCATGCAAAAATGCGAGGATAATATCACTTTAAACAAATTAATATCAAAACCTAATTATTTGTTCCGCACACTAAATAGATAAAAATGAAATTTAAGTAATATTCAAATCCATTATCATAAGAAACGATATACAGTTTTCTACCAATTCAAGATTAATTCTTCCCCTGAACTGTAAATGCTGACTTCCCTGCTTTGTTTTGGTAAACCTGCTTTTCTTTCAATTCTAAAGGAAAGCAGTCATATATGACTTGTGCAGTAGTACTCGCTACGTGTACTAATTTCATACAAACGTGCTTCTACAATTTAGCAAACACAATCAGCCATCAGTGTCAACTACAGATTCCTGTTAACCATAATAAACAGCTGGTAACTGGTAACTGGGTAGCTGGTAAAACGTCTGACATTGAACAGAACAAAACATTGTCAAGCAAAATAAAGACGACTCGTACAATAAAAGATTAACCAGTAGATCAATATTGTAGATTAAATACATAGTAGCATTATTTAATGGTTGACACTGACTACGTAAATGACTATTTAGTTAACAATGTAACTAACTGTAAACAACAACTTTCCTATCGAACGGCAGTCTGCAATTTCCTAGTTTAGGTACCAATCAGGTTTTATTCACCTCGGAGCCTAGGTTATATTACTGAAAATTTCCCATCAATATTACACACTAGGAAGAAAAATAAGCTAACGTGGAATATTCTGGAAAACATTAACAACAAATATCCTACACGTTATAACTAATATCTCTCAATTACAATAACACAGTAAGTACACAACACATTATAACCAGGTACCCTCTACAATAAGTATATTATTGCTAACCATCATAATATATGTAATATTCTTAATATATCTTAATTCGCACTTCCTGCCTTATTATTTATAACATGCTCTTAACAGAGACATGTTTCAATTCATACATGCGATTAACGCGTACTTTTCCGAGCGAAAGAGACACACTGCTGAAGTATTACAGAGTACACCCAGCTATAGAGCTTATTGTACACTGTATTGAGTACATATATCTCTAAAGACTATTTGAAAGTTGTGTAGTTTATTTTCTGAACATTTTGAATGTATATCTCAATAAACTAATTTAAAGTTGTGTAGTTTATTTTCTTAACATTTTCTACAGTACATAATTATTATACACGTTAAAAAATCAATTCAAGTATACTTGATCCAAACTTGACATGAAATATAATTCTCTTATATAATGAATGAAAAATAGTTCGGAATTGGAGTAGCAATTGGTGGAGATGATGATGATGAATATCAGTGGTGTTCCAAATACTCCATTTATTTTTAAAATTTACTAATTATCTATTAGTGAACATGTTTTTCTGGACAACAATCGTCCGTTCGTCAGAACTGAAGAAACTATATCGTTACAAAAGATAACAATATACGAGAATAACTTTACCTGTAGAAAATTTTATACTTCTGTATTTGTATAAAAGGGTAGTATTTACTCTACACTTTTCCGGCTCGTAACTAGAGAGTAGTCTAATTACTACAGAGTCTTGCTAGATGAGCGTGGTCTAAATGAAACGCACAGTTTAAATGCTAAGAAAAATCTCTATTTAAGAATAAACTAGATAAATCACAACTCAGTTATAAAATAATCAGTCTTTTATATTAAATATAACAAGAATAAAATGTACGTGATTTGTACCTAAATAAGTGATACGTGTAAAGTGTGTCTACGTTAGTGCACACCTTTGTACGTATGATACAGCGTACGATTTAGCTATATGGCAATTATGATACGTACAAACTAAGTCATCGTACTTGACCTAGAAGTATCACGCATAACTATTGTTGTTTCTAAATGTCTTTTTGATTATACAAATTTAAATATATTTAATAAACCTATTTTGATTGCTTAGTTTTGGGTAATTTTCTTATTTCATCTCAAATAAGAATATATCAAAATTAAGTTAAAGAAAATTAAGTAAAATGAAACAAATAACATTTCCTTGTCCTGTTTATAGGTTCAAAATTATTTACTGTGTTTAATAACTGTGTTTAATATTGCACACATGAATTTGTATACCACAGATCTAATGTCGTAGCACTTGGCATTGATTTGATCACGCATTCATGTTCATTGATTTTTGATTATTTTCAAATTATTTGTAAAATAAAATAACTTACCGAAAATATACATAGCTTATTTGATTGACTAAAGACATAATATATTTAATAAAATTGAAATTTAAGAAAATGAATGCAATATAAAAATTTATTTATTGTCTTTCGTAACATGTCCCTGTTTTAACTAGGACATATTTCCTTTGATAGGACACTGATATTTATATAAATTTATTGATGAATCTTTGTAATATAGATTTCAATTTGTTTCTTTCAACTTGTTCCTGTTGGGCAATAAGAGGTCATCTTTATTAAGTCACGACAAGAACAAATGTGTGGAGTCATATTTGATTCTTTAAACAATACATTTTTGAAATGTTAAGATTGTTAGTTAATGTTTAACTGAATATCAGGATCTTAATCCAACTAATCTACATTTAACTATTTGCAGTTTTGTGCAATATCAGAGATAATAAGCCCAGATTATCTAGATGTGGCACTCATAGTTAAAATATCTTAAAACAGGCATACATGTTTTGTACAGACGTTAAGCGAAAGTGCATTGGAGTATGAGTACCTCCTTATTTGTACCCTAAACGCCATACTTAATAAATGAAAATATTTTGAAAAATACAAAATAAAATATTTAATGTTTTCTCTCTTCATGCTTTTTATGCTTAAACAGTAATGATATAACCTCTGAATTAAGTACATTTTAGCTTTCTTTCAAAATATTTATAATAATACTTATAATAAATTCAAATTTGAAACACGACTGATTTTCATTATCATCTCTTATATAAGTTTCCGAAAAACATCTTATGTTTTAAAATATATTTTGCCGATATTTTTAATCGTATTAAATTTTATTATGTTGACCCATTATATATAGCCTCTTAAGGCTTTTGACCCCTCCGCTTTAAATATTCAAAATGCATTCCCTTCGAAATATGTCCTGAAAGAAACAGAAACACATCGAACATTTTTATTAATGTCACGCTGCGGACAACGTAGACATATTTGTTAATAGTCAAGAAGATATTAATCATGCCTCAAGATGATCTTTTCATCCTAAATACACAACATCCCATTTCTACGATTTAGGTGAATGATGTTAATGTATTTTCAACGCTCTAGTAAGTTTTCTCATTTAGTAAATATGTAATTTTCGATTGGAAAATTCGTTTATTTTCTTTTTATAGCGATATGTTATACATTTAGAATAGCCCGAAGGAAAGTAAGCGGTGTGAAATTTTAATTTTACAGGAATTTTATACAGGAAATATTAGTTTTGATCGCATCTTTCTGCATGTATAAAATTCCGAATTTTATATTTTCTACAAAATTATATTGTAATGTATTTTTAGGACGGAGGATTGTACTCTCCGACGTGACATGGGAGAGATTGGACTTTTATATAGTTTAGCGTAGCAATGCCCTGCTGACAATTATAGGTACCTGAACTGCTTGGTTATTCTATAAGATAGCACTTTAGTTTAGATACTTCCAGCTAAACTAGTAATCTAAATCCCCCAGTTAGCCCACTTAATTTAGAACAAAATACTAGGCCGGATCATCGCTAAGTTGGACCTGCCGTTTAGATTTAATTGTTCCTTTCGTGGCTTAGTAATTACTGGTAACGTCAACCTTGAATTATAGCATAAGCCTTAATAATTCAGGCAGCAGAAGTGAAAGAATTATTAAACTTACTTAAATTGTATTGGTTGTTAAAAATGTTTACATGCAATCCAGTGACATGCTCATTCATTTCCATGCGTAAAATAAAGTAATCAACGCTTTGCAATTAATAAAATAAATTAACACTTGAATAAAAGTGACTTTCTGATTTGTTCAGTTACATCAAAGAAATGCTAAACTATGTACTTACAGATTTTGACGCTGCACACAAGCTATTTGTTCACTATTTTAGAGTAACGCACCATTATCTTAATTATTTATTTGTATTTCTTTTGGCTTTACCTTGACCAACAAACTTGTTACTAATTACACACGACTTTACTTGATTCATCAAAATTATACTCAAGTTAAATTATCTGAGTTATCCCCAAAATTATTACTGCTAAGTATCGCGCTATAAATTTATAATCGATATTATTTTCTATTTAATTATTATTCTAATATTATTTTATTCCAGATTATTTTTTCGCTACTTAGTCCGACATTACGACGTTCGGCGGACGCCCAAAATTACTTTCTCTTAGTGCTGTGGGTGAACCGTTTTTATACATTTCAGGTCCTCTTCCACATATCGATATGTATACCTTTAGTCATAGTTAATTTGTATCTCATTTTGCGCATTCTAGAATATTTTCTATAACACCTGTGTGACATCGGTCAACGGACTTTATTCCCATACATATTTTCTATGTACAATTGATTTGTTTAAGATGAAATTATTTAGCATAGGGTATAATCAATAACTAATATTTATCTTTGCACTTTGGTCATAAAATAGATCTATAGTGTGTTACCCGATGACTGTCCCATTATCTAAAATGGTATTTACAATGTTAAACATTTTATGGAGTCTAATTATTTTAACGTATTTACCATATTTGTGAGTACTTAATGCTCAATCCTTTTACATCAACCGAACTAGGAACGTGGACAAATCTCCAGGTTACAATATTTTTTATGTTAAATTTTCAAAATTAGTTTTCTATTTGTACATTTAGTTTTCATGTTTTAAATTAATTTTTTATGATTAAATAGTTTATTTATTTAAGTTTCTTAACATCATTAACTAGTGTACGTTATCAATCGCCGACCCATCAATCCACCCTGAGCTGTTCCCTTTGTCGCGGCCTGCGGTCACTCTTATCTCATGTTTGGAAATTTTCTAACACGGCAGACTGGCGTACTAGGCACGCCTTACTACCTTAAACTTTTGAATTCGGCGCTGTCCGCTTTACCGCGGCCTGCAGCCGCTTTTAAGTTATTAACATCAGGTCATCATTTTAATGGCAACATTGTGGAAAATTTACATAAATATATATATAATCATTCAATTTATACTTTTAATAAAAATCTCAGGTTATTCTATTACCTGAGCTTAGATTGTCTCATCTCAAATGGAATGGTGACCAGGGACGTTACTCGCAAGGCACAGAGGCATTTAAATCTATGGTTATGCTTCAGGAAATAAATTAAAGAAACATTCTAGATTAATAAAATATAATTAGAGTCTTAATAAATTTTGATGATACAATAGTTTCATTACAAATCTTAGGGGTAAATATTATAACTACAATTATTCAGACTAAATTGAATCAACTAAATTTTTATTAACTTTTGTATATTAATTAATAATTTATTAGAAATATCCTAAGTTATTTAATTTATTAGAAACATAATAAAGTTATTGTATCTCTTTTGATCATTTCGACCAGCCCTCGCATCAAATAGTTAAATAAAAGAATTAACAAGATCTTACGTTCGTGTAACGACGCCGAACGCCATCCCACAGCAATTAAGCATAATGATTTATGAAAAAATAATATAATATCGCGAACTGAACTAAGTACTAAGTAGCTTCTAGCTTACAATAGAATTCTGCAGGCCGCTAAACTATTCCTTATATTGATTCACCCAGGAATGTTTGCCTCGCAGAGGCCCCAACTACAATTACAGCATTTGTGACCTTGACTTTGCTTTAACCCGATCATGTCCCGATATACGCTTGAACTCTCTCGCTTCAACTTAGAAAATAGTATCTTTTTCTGGTATGTAATTAGTGCGTTAAATATTAGAATAACAATTAAGATTGCCAGCTAGTTGCGCTAGATTTATATTTAATTGAACCATTTAATTTCTGGTATGTGGCAATATATTCTCCTTCCTCACCTCATTTGAATTCACTACTGATTATTGACCTCGTATAGTGTTCGTATAACTATAACTATTAGTGACTTTAGTGCAATTTATTCCCATTTGCGGCATCGCCCAGTAAGCGCAATAAAGTTATCAAGGTCTAAAATGTAAAATCGTGAAACAAATCTTTACTTGAACGTGAATTATATGTTTAGTCTTAATATGAATGGTATCAATTACAAAGACGTGTTTTTGCCACAAAATGACACTTCTGGACATCTCTGGGCTAATTAACTATTATAGTATTAACGATAATTAAATGTTGAGCTGATTGAAGTTATGTTATAACACGATCAACACTAAATATATCATCAATCAGTGCTTCATGTAGTATGTAATGAAAATTTCTTTCTAATTGTTTGTATATAAAGGATGGCATAATTAATTTATTTAGAATATTTGTAATTAATGGATTTGTTTCTAAAATAAATATTTGATATAACTAATATTCTTTGTTTTGCAAAATGAAGCATTTCTTCCAAAAATTTATATTTGTATTTTTTAAACTTTATTCTATTTATATCTAGTAAAATGTTCCTTATATCGTTTTTATGCGCGGTATAGGTTTGGAACGCGATGTACCGCTAGATCATTTAAAAAGAACTTGTTCCCATTTGTAACTTATAATACATCCATTAATTATTTTTCGTAATTTTTTTCCGCCATCTGTTCTTCGATAGTTTATTGAAAACTAGCTTAATAAGGTAGAGATAAACCTTCTACTTAGGATGCACTAGCATAGTTTCCTATCTTCATAGAAGCGGCAAGAAAATATTTAGACAAGCTACAATATATGCAGTAGCAGAAACAAGCACACATTTCCTCACAGCACAATTAGTCAATACTAGCATCCAGAAAGGAATACGTAACCAAAAATATGCAGATGCAAGGTTCATTGTTTATTATGGTTCTGGAAGAAAATATGTATGAGCAACAAACGACTCTACACGGTAAGCGCATGGAATTTACCACATACCGCGTCGGATGCAAAGCGATGATTATTTTGATCCCAATAAATACTGTACTATTTTCTAACAGAATGAGTTACATGACATTTGCTCGATTAAACAATTGCGACGATAGTAATTATTGCTCTGCGGTGTTGTTTGGTTGGGCGTTGATGATTGTAAATCGTTTTTTATTTTTACGGAGGGAACTTATATTAATCGTCATTTAAACAAACAATTAAATTACAGGCCTTTACTATTCATTTTCTTAAATCTTACAGTATCTTTCATAAACTTGAAAATTAGTTGAATTTTAAAATAAATAGTAAAAATTTGGAAATGAGACAATATTTTATTAGATATTACGTATTGTACATAAAATTCAAAAACATTATATTTATTGCTTTTGGAGCAGTAAATTCTTTTGCTTGTAACTTATTAGACAGAACTGAGAACGTTACTTAATCTCATATTAAGAAAATATACATGACTAAACTTTTAAGTGATCGAACGTGACACGATTTTTTTTCTACTATTTCTAATGTCTTGTTTCCTATCAAATTTGAAAAGTGAAATTGGTAAAATTGAATGAAATAATTTTTTCACCTTTAAATATATACCGACAGATTTTCAAACTCTAAGGCATACATTTATTAGACGAAACCGATAAGGGTATAATCGCTGTATTTATGGAACGAAACGGTTCATCGGCTTCCGATTATGAAACCAAAATTCCCATCACTGTTTATTTCTGGATGAAAAAAATGTTAATAATATTGTGATTTTCTCATATTAAAAGCAAACTTAAAGCAATTGCACGTTACACGATGTTTTTACTATTTCAATGTTTTGTTTACACTGATCAAATTTGAAACACTGAAATTGGTAAAATTGAATGAAATAATTTTTTGAACTTTAAATATACCGACAGATATTCAAAAATTAATTTTTGCCGTATTTTTAACTCAAAATACAAGATTCTTACATTTTCTTTAGTACTCTAATATTTTTCACCAACCATGAATGTAAAATCAGAGTTAGAACAGTTCTATACAGAGTAAGAAACCCTAAATGCTTTGTACATGCCTAAAACATCTGATACGCTAATTAAATTCAAATACATGTTGTAAAGTCAATTGCTAGGCTTAAATTGAATAAGCAACTTACTCTATTGCTTCGCAAAATAGAGTTTAGTTCTCTTAATTATCTTTAAAACGATAACAAACTTTCATCCCTCTAACATAATTTAAATTTGAAAAGTTATAACATAGATTATTGTAATTTAATTTCAAAGCTTTGTTGAGTGTCTAATGTACTGCATGAATATTTTTTCAAACCAGAGTACCTTAGAAATGACTTCTTTATTCGTAATGTTATCTAGTGTAATAAGACATATTCGCGAAATCATTTCAGACAGTTTATTCATGTTTAATTTACGTTTACCCTATTCTGTTATGGATAAGGAAACTGGACGGAGAAAATTGCGTTTCATATTCTGTACCATTCAACTATTTTTCACCAGCTAATAGGGTAAAATTAGAGTTGGAACAATCTGAATAGGGAGAAGGTAAATATTTTGTAAATCTAGTCTGTATCTTTGTACAGACCTAAAATATCTGATGAACCAATTAAATTAAAATATATGTTGCAATCATAACTGTTGGGCATCAATTAAGCAAACAGGTTACTCTATTGCTTCGTGAAAATTCTTTTAATTACCTTAAAAATGATAACAAATTTGTATCACCCTAAAATATCTAAATTTGAAAAATTTTCATATTGATATTTTTCTATTAAACTACAAAGCTTTGTCTAATGTACTGCATGAACATTATTTTGAAGCAACAATACACTTAAAACGATCCGTAAAGTTATCTAGTCTAATATGACATTTTGTCGACACAGTTTATTCATTTTTAACCTTTACTCACGTTTATCATATTCTGTTATGGATAAAGGAACTGGAAAGAGAAAACACTTCGTTTCATATTTTATACATTCAACTTATTTTGACCAACCAATAGAGTAAAATCAGAGTTGGAACAATCTCTATACAGAGATGGTAACCCTACATGTTCTGTAAATCTGGAATGTTGCTTTTAGCAGACCTAAAACATCTGATGAGTCAATTAAATTAAAATATATCGTACAAACTCAATTATTAGAAATCAATTAAGAAAACAACTTACTCTATTGATTCTTGAAAAAGAGTACAGTTTTCTTAATTACCTCAAAATGATAAAAAAATTACATCGCTGTAACATAATTGAAAAATTTTATCATCATTTTTTATTCAAGTATAAAGAATTATAATGTACAATGTAATGCATGAAAAATTAGTTTTAGAAATGATCTTTATATCCGAATTTTTCTACCCTAATATGACATTTTCGCGAAAACTATTTCACAGTATATTCATGTTTAACTTACGTTTGCCCTATTCTGTTATAAAAAGCGGAACAAGGTAGAGAAAACTACGTTCCATATTCTACCTACGCCATTCAACTATTTTTCATCAACCAATAGAGTAAAATCAATCTCGATACAGAGAAGGTAACCCTAAATGTTTTGCAAATCTGCCATATAGCTTCGTACAGGCCTAAACCATCTGATGAGCCAAATAAATAAAAATATATCTTGCAAAGTCAAGTAGCAGACAACAATTAAGAGAGCTACTTACTCTATTGCTTCGTGAAAAGAGTTCAGTTCTTTTACTTACCTTCAGAATAATAAGAAATTCGCATTGAAAGAAATTCGTATAAATTTATTTCATGTTTAATGTCGGTGATATTAAATTTGTTTCTACCAGCAATAGGATGCGGACTTTTAAAATAAAACACTTAGATCTGCGACGTTTCGCTTATCTAAACGGCGAACTTTTTCAGCCTGTAACATTCGTTAATTATAATAATCTACAATTTACTTGTACGTAATACGCATAGGTATAGGAAAGATATACGATTCAAATTTTGACAATTTTTTCTATTTCACTTTAGCACATCTCTTATATTCACATCAGTGCAAACCATTTATACGTATTTCAACCACGAGACTCCAAGGAACAATTTACAACAAGAAAATTTTTTTTTCAAAATAATGTTTTCTTGTTCAAAAATTTAAAAGAAAATAGTATTTCTCGGTGTCTGTGCATACGTATGTCTGTACGTTCAATATTTACTCCTAACCTATTGGATTGATTTGTATGAAATTTGGTACACAGGTACAAATAGGCGTTCCGCAAAAATAGTTTTTAATTTTTTTTATAAATCCAATATGGCGGAAATGCGCCATTTTTTCACAAAAAATTTGGCTTTTAAACTAGGAGGCTGAAATTTTGTACACATATAGTGGCTCGTATTATGCGTCGAACAAAAGAAGTCCGATGTCTCTGGCTTGTATAGAACACGATGTTGCCACATTCAACGTTTGAAAATATTTTTCAGTATATCTCAAAAACTGTAAAAGATAGAACACTCGAATGAACTTTGTTTTATAGGACCTGTCGATTTTATTTGAAACATTTTTTTCTAAAATCACAATTTAACATATATACAGACTGATTTTTTGAAAATTTGGCGGTCCATTTTCTCGAAAAGTGTCGCAGTATTTTTTTTTTAATCTCTTGTATCAGATACTTTAATCTTTATGGTATTAAGCGAGTTTTAAAAAACGGACGACTTAGTAGGGGATCAATTTGACCTTGAAAATAAAATTTTCTGCCCTAAATATCTCGGTTGCTATGAAAGTTGGAAAAATGAAACTGGGGGAGTATATGTATCTCTAAGAAGCCTCAATTGTACCGATACGAACAACTGAATACACTGAACCGATTTTGAAAAATAATTTTTTTTTACTTTTTAGTAACACCCTGTATATTTTTACACATTTCGATAGTCCTTGTAATTTTATTTTAAATGATATCACACATGATATCACTTTTTATCGTTTCAAAGATATGACCCTTAACAACTTAACATTTCACAATTTGTCACCATGGCAACCGACATTCAAGAGTCATATATACGTGTAAGGCCGAAGTAATAGCACATATATGCAAAGTTACAGTAAAAAATATTTTACGTTGTATGAGACCTATAAGATATACAACTTGGTGCTTTTGCAATTGAATAAATGTTGTTATGAGTGGCGAGTGCACGTTATAATTTTGGGAGGGGTTCAAAATGATCATTTTTAAAAGTTAAAAAAATAGTTAAAAAAATTTCTCACTACCGAAGAAAAAGTCGGTAGTGGGAAAAAATATAGTCAAAAACGGCAGCGTATCGCCCCAAAGCGGACACGCCAGGCTGCTTTTAGAAATTAGCCGAAAAGATAGATAATTTTTGCGCAAAGCGGATGTGGGACGAAAGTGACTCAAAAACGGCAGTCGCGAAAATGTCAAAAGTAAAAATATTCAACTTTTGTGTAATGCAAGATAAAACAAAACGTAGGACTTGCAGTATATGAAAGATGGGGTGGCGATCACGTCAATGAATTTTTAATGTAATTGCAAAGCTTCGTGAAGTGTCCAATGTACTGCATAAAATTATTGTCAAGCAAAAATACACTAAAAACGACTTTTTTAAGGATAAAGAAACTACACAGAGAAAACTGCGTTTCAACTATTTTTCACCAAACAATAAGGTAAAATCTGAGTTGGAATAATCTCTATACAGAGATGGTAAAGCTAAATGTACTGTAATTTGGTATGTAGTTTTGTAGAGACCTAAAACATCTCATGAGCCAAATAAATTAAAATATATATTGATAACGCAATTATTAGGCATGAATTAAGCAAGCATTACTCTATTGCTTTGTAAAAAGGAGTTTAATTTTCTTAATTTCCTTCAAAACTATAACAAATTTGCATCGCTCTAACATAATTTAAATTAAAAAAATTGTAACATCGATTTTTTATTTTATTTAACTACAAAGAATTGTAAAATGTCCAATGTACTGCATAAATATTATTTTCAAGCAACAATACACTAGAGCAGTGGTTCTTAACCTTTTATTAGTCGCGGCCCCCTTAAAATCCTAAAATATTTTCACAGCCAGTACCCTCACCCCCCACTATTAGGTAACATATTCATAATTACTCGTACAAAAAAACTCTCAAATATACCAATAATTCATAAATAATTCAAAGCAGAGCTTAACATAACATTTATATATGTATATTTTTTAACGTTTATGGTGCAGCAAAGCAAGCAAAAATTTTAACTTTACACATATTTACCATATAAAAAACCAAGTTGTGGCTACGTGGGCAAAAGCTGTGAACGCACCGTGTAACTAGAAATCAAATGGAAGTTTCCACAAAAAATAAATACGAAGAGATGAGGATACGATCTTATTCCAAGATAAATAATTTAAAAAAGATACCAAAAACATAAAATTAAAAGTAATAAGCAAGTCAAAACAAGCGAAAACAAAATTTATAATAATATTTAATACAATTGGTAATATACATACAC
>WYDF02287298.1:0-16577 GCA_009867245.2 Adranes taylori
CGCTGATGTATACCTATTTATAATGTTTTAGCTTGCTTTAAAAATATTCTCATATAAAACAAATGCATAGAACAAGTAATATGGATTTTAATTTGATAAAAACTGAACCTGCAAATTTGGAAATTAAGGAAGAAATCGAAAGCGATGAATCTAATTTGAGCATTAAAATCGACATTAAACATAATGAAGTATTTCCGATTCACCGCCAACAATTAGATGTTAAGGAAAACTTCAAAACAGAAGTAGAGAACGACATAAGTTATTACGAAGGTTCATTACGAATGAAACACAAATGTATAGAATGCGTTTTTAATTTCAGCACTAAAAATAAAATAAATATCCAAGAGCTTATTAATATTGGAGAAAAGCCATGTAAATGCTTGGAATTCAATAATACTTCTGCACAAAAGAAGAGTTTAGTAACACATATGCCTATTCATAAGAATGTAAAGGCATTTAAATGTTCAAAATGCCGTTTAAATTCTATACGAGAAGGTTCTAAGGTAATCATACCTAAGTCTGTTCGCGTAGGTGAAAAACCGTACAAATGTTTGCAATGCGATTATAGCTGCACATTAAAGAAATATTTAACATTACACATGCGTAATCATACGGGCGAAAAACCATACAAGTGTTCTGTATGCGATTATGCTAGTGCACAAAAGGTCCATTTCATTGCACATTTGCGTATTCATACACGTGAAAAACCATTCAAATGCTTAGTATGCGGCTATACCTGTTCACAAAAGAGTTCTTTGATAAAACACACGCGTATTCATTCCGGCGAAAAACCATTTAAGTGTTTAGACTGCGATTATGCCAGTGCAACAAAGAGCACTTTAATTACACATTTGCGCATTCATACACGCGAAAAACCATTCAAATGCTTAGAATGCAGTTATAGCTGTGCACAAAAGAGTCCTTTGAAATTACATATGCGTATTCACACGAATGAAAAACCATTTAAATGTTTTGATTGCGATTATAGTTGTGTAGACAAGAGCAATTTGATAAAACACACACGTATTCATTCCGGCGAAAAACCATTTAAATGTTTTGAATGCGATTATAGTAGTGTGAACAGGAGCAGTTTGATAACACACACTCGTATTCATTCAGGCAATAAACCATTTAAGTGTTTAGAATGCAATTATGCTAGTGCACAAAAGGCCAATTTGATTGCACATTTGCGCATTCATACACGTGAAAAACCGTTCAAGTGTTTAGAATGCAATTATACCTGCAGAGTAAAGGAGTATTTGAAATTACACATGCGTATTCATTCGGGCGAAAAGCCATTTAAATGTTTTGATTGCGATTATAGTTGTGTGAACAAGAGCAATTTGATAGCACACACGCGGATTCATTCTGGCAAAAAACCATTTAAGTGTTTAGAATGCGATTATGCCAGTGCATTAAAATGCAATTTAATTACACATTTGCGCATTCATACACGTGAAAAACCATTCAAACGCTAAGAATACGATTGTACTTGTGCACAAAAGAGTTCTTTGAAATTACACATGCATATTCATAGGGATGAAAACCCATGATTGCGATTATCGTTGTGCACAGAAGAGCGATATTTATTCGGCCAAAAAGTATTCAAATTTTTAGAAGGCGATAAAATATGTGCACAAAGGAGCCATTTGAGATTACACATGCTTATTCATACGGGTGGACGACCATACAAATGCTTTGAATTTAATTCTTCATGTTTTGGTGTAAAGAGCACTTTGAATTAATATCTGCGTTTCACGCATGTGACAACACGTTCAAAAATCAGTATGCGTTATAGCTGTTCAAATCTATGAAAGATGACATTACACATGCGTACTCACTCATGTAGGCGAAAAACTACAAATGTTTTGAGTACAATTATACATGTGCACGAAAGAACAGTCAAATAGCACGCATGAATATCTGTCCGTGTTTATAATGGCTGGACTGATCAAATTATGATTCTATTAAACTAATTTACCTAAAGTATATTAATAATTGATTCTTATTTTATTAAAACCTCTTAATTATAATTACTTTAAGTAATAATAAATGTTTAATTTGAAATAATATTATTTTGAGTTAACTATTTTCAAAATAATTTTGTGTATAAAGATACAAAAAATATCTATGCTTATCTATGCTATATGAATAAAAAATATATATAAGAAACAACATCTTGATTCCGTATATGAAAGATAAAAAGTATGTTGAGTTGCATTCAAACTAGCGCCAAGCCCAAAATAAGAGGAATCAGATTTAAAAAATAATGTAACTAGATTTTTAAAAAGTAACTAGATACTATTAGGTTCGAAATAAAGAATCATTGTCAAAAAAAATGAACCACAAAAAATGTCTACATAAAAAATTAAAATTACATTATTGGACAGTTAATTGATTTTAACAGTTGGGGTATTAACATTTCAATATGGCGCTTTAAATAAGTATATTCTATATACAGGAGATGTTGCAATAAGTAGGAGATGTTAGTAGGAGACGTTGACAGAGATGATATCCAGAAAGAAGCAGGAGATGTTGACATATAGTAGATCTTGAACATTTTGGAGTTCCCAATAAGTGAGTGTCTCCTCTACAATGGGTGAAAATTGCGTCCCGTTACCTCTGAACAATATAAGTATATACTACATGCCGACGACATGAAGTCTGGCCCTGTTGTCGGCATCACGTGATTGATTTGAAGATGAATGTGCGTAGGGGAATTGTGCTTGAGATGACACACTTTTTGTTTCGAGGTAAATATTTAAAAATTCAGAAGTGATAAAAGATAAATCTAAGTTACTCATTTAAAACGTTTACTTACAAAGCACAAAAATAAATTTTAAAGTTGTACAAAATTTAATAATTGAAATAAAATGAAAAAATAGCAAACATGTTCGTGAGGGTAAGATGACACGTAAGTCTAAGTTGACATACCTAATTATCGGAGCACAATTTAAATTGGAACAGCTTAACTTTGGATGCAACCCGAGCACATAGAGCGCGACACCATCGCTTGCATAATTGGCAACAAACCGAATGCTCTCCTGCCTTCGAATTACGATATAACTCATTACAATACAGACATGCAGCTTCGGAGTCATCAACATCATCCTTGCCTTGAATAAAATTTTCCACAGATTCATTATGAGTCATCCTGAAAGATAGTTCGCTTCACCTGCTTTCGAGCTCTAACGCTCTTGTAATTCTCCTTTCTTTTTTATTTTTGACTTGGGCTTTAACTTCGTCCATAAAAGGAGTGCTTGTTAGGACTTGAGAGCCATTGATTTTCCTCTTTGTATTTCTTGTTTGCTCTTTCGACACTGATTTCGGAGAAATTATAAAATCAACACTGAAAAAATTACAATTTTTTCAAAGCCACTCGTTATATTTCCGCCCGATGCAGCACGTCCGTGTGCTCTTCCAAATATACCGCCGACTTGGTGAAGCCATACAGTTCTACCAGGCTGTGCTTTTAGCCAGGTGACGTGAAGTGTTTGCATGAGACGTGAATTGTCTGCATCCTGTGTGTGCAATGTGGTGGCAGAGAAAGCAATATGACTCCATTGGCTTTAGCAAATTCCAGTGTCTCTAAATTTTTGTGACTACTGTGGCCATCGAGGTTCCGATAACTTTGTTTGTAGGGTTGGAGCAAGTGAAACTAACAAACTGTTTAACAAATAACTCACCGACCATATAATCACTATCATAACATAAGTGCAAGGTTCCTGGAGGTGCACCATCAAAATATTCAGGTTTATAGTTTTTTTCTTACAATAATCATTGCAGGCGGAACAAAATTCCCAGCAGCATTGGCACACACGGCAATTGTTCAGCACTTGTCAATGCACCGACTCATTTTTTTCCTTTCTGTGTAAATATTTTGGTGGCTTTTGAACGGAGCTGAGGCCGGATTCGTCCATGTTATAAATTTTATGTTTCCATGTTATAAAGTGCTGGGTGATGATGCCATCTGTAAACCTATATATAAATGTCGCTTAGTTGTTTATGGCGCGGATATTTGAACGGATATATGCACTATATCATGTTACCTGAGTATGTCATCTTAAGCATAATTCAATTTAATTACAATTTCAAAAAGATAAAATAGTTTCAATCTAATGGCACTTGTTTGATGGTATCTGGATTCATTTTCCTTCGGAATGAATTATGGTTAGGGAAATTATACTGTCATGTTGGCCCCTGAAACAGGTTGCAAATTGTCTACAATTCAATTATGTACATAACAGACACATGGGACTTTTTATTCGACGCATAATAGAAGGTACTATATGTATGCATGGTTTGAAAACTATTTTTTGTGAAGAAATGACGCATTTCTGCCATATTGGATTTATAAAAAAATGAAAAAAACATTTTTGCAGCACAATTATGTGCACCTGCGTACCAAACATCAGCCAAATCGGTCACAGGTGAGAAGCAATTCTTGAACATCCGTCCACACACACAGCAAACGAAAAAATACATTTCTTTTAAATTTTGGCTAAGAAAAAATGTTTTTTTGTGCAAAGTGTTCCTTAAGACCACCTCTTCAAATTATATTAACGGTTTGCAGTGATTTAAATACAAGAGACGTACTACGGTGGAATAGAAAAATTCTCACTGTGTCTCTGGTTAACAAAGACACACCAGAGGCAAAGAAAGTAAGTAAACAAAATTCACAAGAACAGTCAACTTATGCAGGTATTGTAAAATAAAACACAAAAGTAAAAAATAACCTGAATATAATAATAAAACAGAAACATAAAAAACATAATGAAACAAAAATAGACAACATTAGTAAATTCAAACAAAAAATTGATCCGGTAGAAATGGGAATAAACATAATTGCAGTGAGATAAACTAAAGAAAGATGAAAGATATGGTATATGAAAGATATAAAAAATTGTTTTTAATTATAACACCATTCGGCCTTTAAAAGGTTCATACGTATTTTCTCCCATATGAATAAGGTTGTGTGTATTAAAATGACTTTTTTGGCTGAAACTAGAAGGGCATTTTAAACCTTTACATAGTTTTTCACCAGTATGAATAACTAGTGAAAAAACATTGTACTTTTATACATTGAACCTATTGATTTTAAATATCTGTAAATCACTTTTTGACTAAAAAATAAACACATGACTTGTGAACCATGGCGGATGAAAAAGAGGAAATATGTAAAGTATGTAATAAAATAATACATGAAAATAGTGAAAGTATATGTTCTGAAAGAAGTTGTAAACTATGGTTTCATAGCAAATGTACTAATTTGAAATCTAGTATTATAAAAGTGATTAGTGGTGTAGTGGGAATTTATTGGTAATGTGAAGGATGTTGAATCGAAGAAGAGGTAAGAAAACGAACACAAGAGGAAATCGCAGAAGTATAGAAAAAAGAATAGAAGCAATAGAGGGAGAAATTGCGAAAATTAAAGGAAAACAAAAAATAAATTACATGGAAGTTAACAGAGACACACCAGAGACAAAGGAAGTAAGTAAACAAAATTCACTAGAACATTCAACTTATGCAGGTATTGCAAAAGAAAACAAAAAAGTAAAAAATAACCTGAATATAATAATAAAACAGAAACATAACAAAACATAATGAAACAAAGCGCCGATATCGTAGCGATGTGGTTAACAGGCATGACTGCCACCGCAGAGTCCCGGGTTCGATCCCCAGCGCAAGCTACAGTTTGCGTTGTTGATCGAATCAAGGCAACTCATGTAACGAGGTCGGTAATTATAGGAGGAAGGTAAGTATAATTTATCATGCACATCTATAGGGGTAGATGTAAAGCTTCGGTCCAGTGTGTGCAGATTGGCACGCACTATAAAGATCTCTTTACGAGTTAATAAATAAAGGTTGGTAAAGACAAATTATCTGATACCCTACCTGTCAGCGTCGTACGGGCTGAGGCGCGACGTTAAAACCGCATCGGTGATTGGTCCTAGGGACGGAAATAGACCGACGATATAAATAAGAAATAGACAATAATGAAACAAAGATAGACAACATTAGTAAATTCAAACAAAAATTCATCCGGTAGAAATGGGAATAAATATAATTGCAGTGAGATAAACTAAAGGAAGATGAAAGATATGGTATATGAAAGATATAAAAATTTGTATTTAATTACAACACCATTCGGTCTTTAAAAGGTTCATATGTATTTTCTCCCGTATGAATAAGGTTATGTGTATTAAAATGACTTTTTTGGATGTAACTAGAAGGGCATTCTAAACCTTTACATAGTTTTTCACCAGTATGAATAACTGGTGAAAAAACATTGAACTTTTATACATTGAACCTATTGATTTTAAATATCTGTAAATCACTTTTTGACTAAAAAATAAACACATGACGTGAACCATGGCGGATGAAAAAGAGGAAATATGTGAAGTATGTAATAAAATAAAGGATGAAAATAGTGAAAGTATATGTTTTGAAAGAAGTTGTAAACTATGGTTTCATAGCAAATGTACTAATTTGAAATCTAGTATTATAAAAGTGATTAGTGGTGTAGTGGGAATTTATTGGTATTGTGAAGGATGTTGAATCGAAGAAGAGGTAAGAAAACGAACACAAGAGAAAATCGCAGAAGTATTAGAAAAAGAATAGAGGGAGAAATTGCGAAAATTAAAGGAAAACAAAAAATAAATTACATGGAAGTTAACAGACACACCAGAGACAAAGAAAGTAATTAAACAAAATTCACTAGAACACTCAACTTATGCAGGTATTGTAAAGAAAACATAAAAGTAAAAAAATAACCTGAATATAATAATAAAACAGAAACATAAAAAACATAATGAAACAAAGTTAGACGACACTAGTAAATTCAAACAAAAAATTGATCCGGTAGAAATGGGAATAAACATAGATGCAGTGAGATAAACTAAAGAAGGAGATGTTATATTAAGTTGTGATAATAATGTTTCCATCAATGAAAACATAAAATCGAAATTACAAGAAGAATTTGAAGTCAACAAATTACAAAGAAAGAAAACACGTGTGAAAATTAAAGGAATAAGGAAGGAAGATGAAACAGATGACTTGATAGAAAATATAATAAAACAAAATAAATTATATTATCTAAACGTGCGAAAGGAAGATATTAAAATTATTCGAAAAATATAATCGGGAAACAACAATTTTAATGTCATAATGGAGACAACTCCCAGAGTATTTGATGTATTAATGAAACATAACAAAATCAGAATTGGATGGAAGAGATGTGAAGTGCTTGAGTACATTAGAATCATGAGATCCAATAATTGTAACAAGTACGGGCATCAAATAAAAGAATGCAAGGGAAAGGGGCAGTTGTGGATACTGTAGCGAAGAAAACCATACTACATATAATTGCAACAATGAACAAAAAAAAATGTATAAACTGCACAAAACACAATCAAATTGGAGGAAATGAGCAACTAGATACAAACCACCCAGTATATGCACTAGCATGTGCAATTTTGAAACATATTATAAGTCTCCAGAAAAGTAAAACAAACTATATGTATCAATAGCTACCAAAGACTAATAAAAAAGGAAATAATGAAAAGTTCATAAGTAAAAATAATATTGTTACACTTAATGTACAAAGCTTCATAGCTCGTAAAGATGAGTCAATAAGATATATAACAACATCAAATCCGAAAATAGTAGTGCTTACTGAAACACACATTACAGAAGAAATAGAAGATGGTGAAATACAAATAAATGGATGTGCAGTCTCAGGATGTAATACTGCTAGCAGGCATACGGGTGGAGTACCAGTATATGTAAAAGAGGGCATAAAATATAATGAAGAAGAGGAATTCATAGTGGATAAAACATATTGGTTCAGAAGTGTGAAGATCTGGATAGACAATAAACTTATAATGCTGGGAGCTGTATACAGATCTCAAAGTTCAAATCCCAATATCTTTATTAATTTTTTCCAGGAATGGAGCGAAAAGAATATTATGGACGGCAAACAAATTATAATAACCGGGGACATAAATATTGACGTCCTGAAAGCAGATACTTATACACAAACATTGAAGTCAACCATAACAGACCTAGAAATGAAGCAATATGTAAGGGATTACACGAGAAGCACTAAAATATCAAATACTATAATAGGCTTGGTGATATCAAATATATACTCGTTAGAAAGTGAATTGTATGAAATACCAAAAATAAGTGATCACGATAGAGTCAATACAATATTAAATACAAAAAGTAAATTGGATCGAGATGCAAATGCTGGAAACGAAGTAAAAGTAAGAAAAATAAATTATGATGAAGTGAGCCTAAAATTAATTGAAAAGGACTGGGAGTACAGTAGTACAAATGCGGATACAATATTTGAGAGACTAATCAGAAATATATCAGAATAATCAGCTGTATTAGATAAAATCTGTCCAAAGTAACATACATATAAAACAGGAAAAACATATGGTACAATAAGGAAGTCGAAAAGGCAAGAAACGAGAGAGAAAGTATATAAAGCATTTAGCCAATAAAAAAAAATATCAATGAGAACAATGCCATAATTAGAACGTTTACCTTCAACATATAAAAGATGGTAATTCCGCGTGCGCGCTCGATCGGTGATAGACTTGTTTATAAGGCTTCTATTTCATCAAATTTATATAGTTTCTCAAGCAGGAAGTTGGCAAAAATGGTATCCATAGAATCAGCGGACAATTAGGAAAAAGAAATGTGAAAAAAGTGAAGGATAACTGTTTTAGTAGCTGTTAATTATAGCAATAAGTAAATACAATAAAAAGTGAAAATACTTGTGCGTGTTTAACTAAACGTATGTTATTTCCAAATAGTTAAAATTGTTTTAATAATTCGAAGGATAACCTGAGAAAGTAAAAGGTAGGAATTGTGAAAACATAAATAAGGACGTGATAATTAATAATCTTAAATAGAGATAGAAGTACTCAGGGGAGGAACTAAAATGTAGGGGAAATTAAGGAGTAAAGGAGCGGGGAATAACAATATGGGTGGTAAGTATTGGACAGAATAAGTAATAGAGGGACGTGGGAGATGTGAAAACAAATGGAAGGAGAGAGGAAGATAGCGAAATGGGAGGAGAAGGGTTAACAAAAAATGAAGAAGAAGAAGGTTGTTCGGTGGAGAAAAATGAATCTATGATGATGGATGAGGGAAGGCTAAGGTAGGAAGGGGAAAGAGTAACAACGATGAAAATAGAGACAATGGAAAGACTGAAAGTAATGAACGGGAAAAGTAGGGGAGGAATGAATAGGCTGATTAAAAGTTGTGTACTGGAATGCGGCAGGGTTAATGTATAAGATAAGAATCAGTGATTTCTGGGAATCTTTGAGCTTATTTGATGTAATCGGGCTTGTGAAGACACGGGTGGAGAGTAGCAGATGAGATGATGTGCTTACAAATTTTCCGGAAGGGTTTGACTGGAAAGTACAGGAAGCCACGGAGTGCATGGAAGGGGTAGACTTAGTAGAGAATAACGGCTGTTAGTAAGGGAATAACAGAGGTTAAGATTGAAAATTGGGTTTGGGAAGTGGTTGTAGGGATGCTCGAAGAAAGAGGCTGAGGAAGAAATGTGGGAATAAGGAAGTTAAAAGACAGAAAAAATGTTAGGAAGACTTTGAGGAAGGTTAGGGAGAGTGTAGCTGATTAGGAAAAGTATGCTGGGGTGAAAAAAAGTGGAAATTACAGGATAGATAGGTTATGGAGAGGGCGCGGAAATAAGAAGAAGCAATAAGTAATATAACTAGAGAGAATGAGTTATGGAGTTATATCAGAAGGAATAGGATAATGGGCTTGTGCAGAGAAATGTGTAACATAGAGTTAAAAGTTTGGGATGAGAAATGTAAAAGGGACGGAACCAAGGAGGGAAATTAGACTGGTGACATCGGTGAGGTTGGGAATAGGGTGGAAGACATAGAAGTGAGCAAGTGGTGGAGATAAGTTTAGATGATGTCAAGAATAAGATGAAGAGAATCGTGGGGCTGCAGGACCGAATAGGGTGCCTGTTGATGTACGGGGGTGTCTGAATGAGAATCGTATAACTATACTGGTGGAGGGGATGAATAGAATTTTGAAAGGGGAGGATGGTGTGCCAGACGAATGGAAGAAAGAACATGTGCCTGCGTATAAGAGGGCAACATGTAGGAAGTTATAAAGTTATAGGCTCTAAGTTACGACTCTAAGCTAGTTAATTCCTAAAATATCAAAGTTATAAATATGTGATGTGCCAATATTGAAATATAAAATTATACGGTCTACAAAGAAGATCCTCTCCTATGAAGTTCCAACGCTGAACCAGACGGCTGGCTGATAAACGATTCCACAGGTCTTGCAATTTGTGAACCTTCAACAGCTACCTAAGTCTTTTCCAATGCTAGCATCCGAACTGCAGTTATACGTGGTGGTAAATTGATGGTCCCCAAAATGGCTATTTAATATGAATTACCACGTGAACCGCAACTTCCAAAATCAACCAAAAATCTAACTCACCATCCTACGATGACCTTACAGAACGAGTTATTTACGATACAAGCCTACGCAGAGGATGAAGTGCTCTACCCTACGGTGATTGTCTATAAAAGTAAAAACTACACTCTAGGCGCGATTTTGGAACGAAAATATTCACCTACTTACCCAATCTGGGCTTTCACCATCTACTAAAGCCTAGTGTCCTAATTTTAATTTAACCCAATTTTAACTTCTCGTTGTTATTTTATACTAAAGATATTATACTCTAGGCAGAAATCGATCACCTCAAAATTTAGCGTGTTCTTATCTGCAGAAGAGAGTGCAGAACAGAGTCTGCAGAAGAGGAGTGCAGAAGAGGAGTCTGCAGAAGAGAGTGAAACAAGGAGATAATCCACGTCCGGCCTCTCTAGTGGCTGAGCCAGATGAAAACCCACATCCCCTCATTCGCGATATCGTCACTTACGTCAGCTAACAACCAATCAGCCAACTCCGTTTGCACAGCATCACAAAATTACTTAGCTTTGCTATCTCCTGTTACCCCTTACAAAAGGAAAAATCAATACAGCTCTACAATTGTGCCAATCTAGAATCTCAATAATATCTATCATAAACAGCTAACATTTCAGTATCGTCGTATACCCGGATAAATATGTCGTTCACACGCAGAGACATCTACGCGAACCATTTCAGACATCTACTGCTCAACACAATTCCTGACATATCAAGGAATATTACTCTATAATACAACCGCACAAGCTACTTTTGCCTTACCCCACGGAGGATGTACCATATCCTATCATTAGATTCATTAACCTGAACAAACTATCCCTGTAAAATAAATAGCAAAAATGGCTTTACGTTAAGAGCTGTCACAGCGCCCCTCGCGACATCTGACTTAACCTACCTAATTCGACCATTACGAAGTATACTGCCTACCATACCACTCGCTGTTTAGCTGACTAGTGAAAGTATAAACTGCTGATCTAAAAACGTCAACTGATCGTTCATAACCTCAATATTCACTATAACCTCACTATTCAGGCACAATTTCGCCGATTATTTATCAAGAAACAAACAAATTTAGATGAAATAAATCATTAAAACACAATAATAAGCCTTCTGCAGCGACATAGCATTGGTCTCGAATATTTGAAATAGATTAAATCATTAATTTTGTCGTCATCTTTCGATAAATAAGATTGTTTTCAGGTTATAAAATCTCTCTTTAAAACCACTTATCGTAACCGGAATAAAATCATTTTCAAGTGCATTGCCAAACCTAGGGTTCATAAAATCTGCTAAAATTTGGTCTTAAAGTTTTAAAATTCAAACTCAAGTTTTACTAAAACACAGCGGTTACATTATCAATAAATTTTAATGATAAGAGTCGACAATTAAAAACCATCAAAACGGGTGCTAACAAATAAACGAAATTATCTCTTTATAGTAGATTATTTACGCAAGATTAAATATTAAGAAAGAAAATTAATTATTAATATATTTGTTTTATGTTGTGTATTTTTTGTGATATAATAAACACCAATTAAGACGATTTGAGATTTATTTAAATAGTAAAGATCACAGCTTATCATGTCACCTAGGCTGCCACAATACCCGTCTTCTCTTTGGTCCACCCTACAGCGACCTCTCTTGCATATATATGACACAATAT
Source organism: Adranes taylori (assembly GCA_009867245.2). NCBI lineage: Eukaryota > Metazoa > Arthropoda > Insecta > Coleoptera > Staphylinidae > Adranes > Adranes taylori. Next base: position 12,149 of record WYDF02287298.1, read on the forward strand.
TTGGTCGTAAAATTAAACAAAAGTCTTTTATTTATTAAATATAATCTTATACTTCATTTATTTCGAAAGTTAAAAACGTTCAATAATTTAAATTATAGAATTTTTTATCTTGCACAAAAGGACATGAAACATATATGAGAAATGATAAAAAATAATAGTATCAAATTGCATTGAAACGATGAGTCATTGTTTTACAATGTATATCTATCTATATCCCCTATTTCGTGACATTATTCATGGCGTTCATGGTCGAATGACTTAAGTCCAAAAATATGTTTCGATAGCTTGACAGTTCGAATCCTACCAACGTCATTGTTCTTATAAAAAAAAATTTGCTTTGATTTAACTTTATAATTGAAAAAATTAAATGTTCTGAACAACTGGTATCTCGAACAACAAATAATAAAACGAAGTAATATACGAAAATGTACGAGGAATTGGTGAACGTACAGAGAAGGTAGAGATGAGAGGGGACACGAGAAATTTATTGAACATATTGGAAGTATAGCTCAAACAGTGGGTTGATCAGAATCCATCTAGCGTTGAATGTTTGAAGTGATTCGATTAAAGTAACAGCAGAGATCTGCATTACCAACTATTGACAGTAGAAAAATACCAAAGAAGATAAGCACACAGGCCTCCGTGCAGCCCTTGAAGGAGTTCGCCGGCACCCCATGCAGGTTCCGGTGCAGAAAAAAGTCACTCCCCCCCTTTGTTTCTAATTTTTTAAATTCTCTGTATACTTTTATATATTTTGATAATTCTTCTGTTCCTATTTAAAATAATATCCAACATGAGAACTTCAACCTTTATGGTTTCAGAGATATCACCCCTAATAAACTAAAACTTCTCTAATTGTTACCATGGTAACTGAAATTCAACATATAAACACGCATAAATCCTAAACAATAGCATAAAGAAGAAAACTTTCAGGAAAATATAGCTTACGTTATATAAGATAAGACAGTGCGTCTTAATTAATAGCGTGGCCAGTGACGCCTCCAAATTATAATTTAGGAATTCCTTCAAACTCATCACATTTACTACACTTAAATATTTCTGTTTAAATTTTCGTATTATTTTAATTCTGAATAAAATGGTGGTTTAAACTTGGTTAACCAGCTCACTAACGATTTACTTTTGCTTTATGCAAAATATAATAAAGCTTTTTACTTCTCTATCTTTTACTATTCAGCGACTACACGTATTATATATTTAATTACGGATTCCACGATTACGAATAAAGAATTCCTTAACTATTAGGTGCCATATCCTTGGAACTGTTTAAGTTGAAGTTGTCATGTTAGGTATTATTTTAAAGAAAATCACATAGACTATCAAAATAAATAAAAATATAGATGGTGTTATTAAAAGTTTTTGTTTAATTTTTTTAATTATGTACTCTAAGTGGGATCAACAATCAATTGCTCACTTTGACAAAATTGAGGCCTCAACCTTAGATATGCTCCTCAAGTTTCATTTTTCTAATCTTCATAAAAACCAAAACATTGAGGTACGCATCATTTTCAAATTCGGTAAAATATTAAAGGAACTTTGGATACAAGAAATTTAGGAAACCAAAGAACACCTTGTACGTCCACGACTTTTATATATAATTTACTAAAAATATATTACTCAGTTTTTGTTTGTAATACATACATTGCATAATATTTACAAGAATTGAATTCTGTTGTAGCGATGAAGTCAGAAAAGATGAACAAAACGAAAATAGTTTTTTTTTTCGGCTTCTGCAGTGTTGTAAAAGTAAGTAAAAGGAAACAATTTAGATAGTATGCAAGTTTAAATAAATGAAAATTACACAAAAGTTAAGTATAACGTACAAGTCTGTGATCAATTGGCACACTATTTTTAACAGTATAGTTGAGTTTCCTGCAAATAAACAGATGTTTCTTGATAGAACTCTTTCGATTAAATCCAGATCCATATTCACGGCAAATATATCGTATCTCAAGATTATGAATATACATATGTTTTGTAAAAGATTGTTTTAGTCGAAAACGATTAGTTTTTCACAATCAGTCACAACCATTAGTTTTTCTTTAAAACTAGAATCGAATTGTAAACATTTGTATGGCTATTTTCCTGTATGAATAAGGTTATGCTTCTTTAAAGCACGTCTTGTTCTGAAACTAGAATCGCATTGTAAACATTTGTATAGTGTTTCGCCGATATGAATAAGCTCGTGTCTATTTAAATCACATTTTTGTTTGAAACTACGGTCGCATTCTAAACATTTATATAGTTTCTCACCGGTATGAATAAGGTTGTGCTTATTTAAATAATCTTTAAATCTGAAACTAGAATCGCATTGTAAACACTTGTATGGTTTTTCTTCAGTATGAATAAAGTTGTGTCTATTTAGATGACTTTTTTCTCTGAAGATAGAATCGCATTGTAAACATTTATATGGTTTCTCACCAGTATGAATAAGGTTGTGCTTATCTAAATAATCTTTAACTCTGAAACTAGAATCGCATTGTAAACATTTGTATGGCTTTTCTCCAGTATGAATAAGCTTGTGTGTGTTTAGAGAAGATGACTGGGTAAACCTAGTATCGCATTGTAAACATTGGAATGGTTTCTCGCCAGTATGAATAATCTTGTGGGTACTCAGAGAAGATGCCTGGTTGAAACTAGAATCGCATTGTAAACATTTGTATGGTTTTCCGCCTGTATGAAAAAGATTGTGGGTATTCAGAGAAGACGCCTTCTTGAAACTAGAATCGCATTGTAAACATTTGTATGGTTTTTCTCCAATATGAATAAGGTTGTGTTTTTTTAAATCACTAGTTGATCTGAAACTAGAATCGCAGTGTAAACATTTGTGTGGTTTATCTCCATTATGAATAAGGTTGTGACGATTTAAAGAACTTTTTGCTCTGTAACCAGAACCGCACTCTAAACATTTGTATGGTTTCTCGCCAGTATGAATTTGGATATGTTTATTTAAACCACCTTTTAGTCTGAAACTACAGTCGCATTCTAAACATTTATATGGTTTTTCTCCAGAATGAATACAGTTGTGTCTATTTAAATGATTTTTTAATCTGAAGCTAGAGTCGCATTGTAAACATTTATGTGGTTTTTCGCCAGTATGAATAAGGTTGTGTCTTTTTAAATGACTTTTTACTCTGAAGCTAGAGTCGCATTGTAAACATTTGTATGGTTTTTCGCCAGTATGAATAAGCTTTTGCGTATTGAAATTTTCAATTTTAAATTCGTGTTTAATCTCTAATTGCTGACTATCATTAGGCAATAATTCATTAAGAATAATGTGACTCTTAATATCCACATCATTTTCATCGTTTGCGACTTCTTCCGCGATTTCCAGATTTGTAGGTTCATCAAAAAATACCGTAGGTTTCATTGATCTTATGTTGAAATCAAAAGCTAAACACTTGTGTGATTTATCACTTTTAGAATTACGTTTGTGATCGGCCTGTTCCTTAGGGAAATTATTACATTCTACATATTTGTAGGGTATTTCGTTTGTATGTATATTTCTTGTTGAAGTACTGTTATGTGTCAAACTAGTATCATACTCAATATAACTTTCTTCATAACTTACAGGATCGTCTGCCTCGCTTTTAATTTCGTTTTTAATTCGCTGCTGCTGGAAATCGAGCGGGAATATTTCACTGTGTACAATGTCAATTTTAAAATCCACGTCAGTTTCTCTTGATTTTTCTTCTCTTATTTCCAGATTTATAAAATCAGATTTTACCCAATTCATATCTACCTTACCACATATCTACGTCTATACGAAAATTTTATACCGATCTAAAGCTAATAATAGTCTTCCAATTTTTATTTTTCGTCGGGCTATTTTCGCCATACAGACCTAACGCCGACTCTATGCGTCATATATAACACACATATAAGATCAAAAAGTATGTACTTCAAGTTATAGTCAAGTGAAATAAGAGAAAAACAGGAAAACAAGTTATACAATTAGCATAAACCTCTTTGCAATTAATCAATTTTATTAATACAGCTCAATAATATGCTCATAAATAATTGCCTTAAAATACATTTATGTTATTATTTTTACTATTTCCTTATAAATTGTATGTGTTATAAAGTTAAAATGTCAGACAAGTCAGAGCCAAATGTTGCAACGTTTAACAAACTCCATCAGGCACTCTCACACCTTCTGAGGTTGGGAATTCTAAAAAGGTGTCAATGTGAAAAGGGGAGATAATTTTCAAATTATGGCACGATGATAATGTTATGAATATTATTACGATTTCGACTACACTCGCAGAAAATATGATTCAAACAAGCTGTTCTGTGAATACACACACAATTCTCAGGCGGAGCGATTCCTATACGACCAGTGGCGTAACTATACCGTTCGAGGCCCGTGGCAAATTCATCGGATGGGCCCCCTCCCCCCAATATAAAGAAG
>WYDF02287309.1:0-16577 GCA_009867245.2 Adranes taylori
GTTCTTCTAAACTACGCAACGGGCTTTGATTTGGTTTTCACTATCATTTAGGGACTTTCTTCCGGAAGGTTTATATGTATAATATGCATGCATATTTTATTTATAGAAAGTAGAGAAAAGTCGACATACATATCAAGTCTACAGACTTCCATGCGCTTACGTTGTTAACGCTGGATAAACCTTTACACACAAGAGAACGTTCGCCTGCATGCACAAATGCACGCTTCTATGTGTGGTCTACAGTAGAAATGAACGAGTTGTAGCGATATCACGTATGTTTGCAGCTATCCAGTAAAGAAACTACTTACGTGCTTCTTAGCCTGATATTATGTATGGCGCGGATAACGCCGTAGGCAACCCCTGTCCGCGCCAGAGGCGCAGACAATGCAGTAGGCATCCCTGGCCGCCAGAGGCGCTGACAACGCAGTAGCAGTTCCTGGCAGAACCGGAGACGTGGATAACGCCGTAGGAAAATATGGGGAATATAAACTGTAATGCCAAAAATAGATCGGATGGTATATTGTCTAAATCGCTCGGACACTTATGACGCCTTATTAGTACATTATATCCGTGCGAAGCCGGGGCGGGTCGTTAGTCCAACCATAAATACATATATTCCTTTGAAATAAAGCAAGAGCGCAATCAAATATTTTCAATTGTGTATATGATACCGCGACCTTTAGAGAATAATACCTTAAAATCCTAGTACCCAATCCAAGATTAGTGGGCACGTCCGGTTTTCCACTACTCTTTTTCTTTTGAAATCGCCTGTTATCACTGTCTTCTCTAATTATATGTCTATCGTATGGCGTATCGTAATCCACTTCGATCACTGTTGAAAAACTATGAGGATATAATATTTCTATAGATGTTATAATAATGCCACTTAGAAGACAAACGCAACCTGCAAAACACATGCAATTAAATTAAATAGGTACTATTCGTATTAATGGTAAGTAAGTGTCCTGTGTTTACAGTAATATAATAGAAAATTGTGAGAAATAATTGAATTGCATCGTGAATTCGTAACGAAAGAGAATGTGAAATGTTTGAAATAATACATTGTTTTCTGTTTTACTCATGTGACAGGTTTTGTTTTGTAATAAAAATTATCATAAATTATATTTGGAGGCATTTTGCACGTCATTAAGAGCGTCGCACGTCATTCTTCCACTTCTTTCAGTTATCTATTGTCGTCCTCTTCTTTCAGGATGTTGATGGTATACTTTGCGTGCCGCTCGTTTCTTCTCTATTCTCTTGAGGTGCCCTTCCCATCGAAGTCTTCCTTTTCTTACTAATATTGATTTACGAGGTTTCTCATAGAACCTGCATAACTCTGTTATAACGTTATCCCAAGATTCCATTTTCCTGAACAGCTCCATAAATTTTCTTAAGGATTTTAGTCCCAGGTATGGATGTCAAGTGACCTAATTACTGTTCGATAAATCCTCTTTTTGATCTTACGAGAAATCGTGCGTGACTTGAGTATTTTAGGGAGCTGAAAAAGCATCGATTTTGTCGCGCAATTCTCTCATTTCAACCATTTCATTATTATCCTCGATGAGTCTAGATCCTAGGTACCAATTGTCTTTGTTCGTTTTTTACGAGATAGCATGTATTTTGTTTTTCCAATGTCAACGTTTAAACCCGTTTTCCCTGAATCTTTCTCAAGTTCTTCATATACTGTAGGCACACTTCTTACCGTTCTTTCCATAATTACTATATCATTAGTGTAGGCTAAATGTTATTCTATCTGGTTTTACAGTGGTTTAATAGGGTTTCTACCTCTTATGAAATGCAGCAGTATACGCGGCAGATCAATGTTTCGGACGAAATATTCCAAAGTGAGCTTAAAAAGTAAATATGGTAAGGAATCTCCTTGTGGAAGCCCCTTATTTACTTTATATTCGTTTGAGAACTCATTTGAGGCTTAAAGTTTGCAGCTTTGAGAGACCCAATTTCATCTTTACCAATCGCGTGAATTTCTTTGTCATTCCAACCTCATTTAGCGTTTTGTATTTACCTTTTATATACTAAGTCGTTTGCCATCTGGAAATCAATATAGAGTTGGTGGATAGGTATATTGTATTCATAGAATTTCTCTAGTATGCATCGGATTGTAAAAATGTGTTCAGTTGTGGATGGGTTATATCTAAATCTACTTTGATACTCCCCAAGTACCTGTTCTGCATATGGCTCTAAATGTCTTGCAAGGATTGTAGTGAATACTTTGTATCCTAAATTAAGCAACGATATGGCCCTATAATTAGATCAACACACGGCATATCCTTAATATTGGTGTATTTGGTTGTGTAGAAAATCTACGCCATATTTTAGTAACTCTGCATTAATGTTATCTTCTCCAGAGGACTTGCTCTTCAATCTCTTGATTGCTTCTTTGATTTCAGTCAAGCTCCGTTCTTGCATTTCGAGACCAGGGCCTGGCAGATAATACTCTAAATCTCCTTCAATACGTTTCTCACCTGTTCTAGTCAAAATATCTGGGAAATATTCCATCCAACGTTCAAGCACTCTTTTATACACAACAATCAGATTTCCAACTTTATGTCATGTGTCATAGAGCAAAAAAAAAACTAAAAATCTGTGGAAAAGACTGTGAAAAAGACTAAAAATTAGTTTATTATTCAAATGAATATTAAAGAAATTAAATCTATGAGAAACATTCACCTGCCGCAAAGACGAGCCAGAAACACCACCCCAAATGAAAATATATGGTACTGTCTTCCAAATGGATAGCAAGAGGATGTATTGGCAACATGCCAATGTACCCACAATCAGTGGACAGCAATATTAATCCCAAAGATGTCATAAGTACTGCACCATATCTCGGAACAACGATTAACAGAAGGTTCATAAAACACCATAAAGCAAATGAAGTCCTGTATAAAAAGAAAGAAAATGTATTACATATAGGTAACTCTCCTATAACACGGGTGATAGGTCTCTAGAAGATACGTTATGTGAGCCGTATTTTACTAGTTTTAAGAATCTTTGCAATTACTTTAATGCAGTGATTTTCAAAGTGTGGGTCGCACCTCTAGAGGAAGAGGGGGGGGGGCGGCGGGGGTTTGCAAAATTTATATGAGGAGTCGCAGAAAAATTGATGGTAGATCATTTTTTGTCATTTATTTTATAAATTGACTATGGATTCTGTTTAGAAAATAAAAATATTACATAATTATTTTATTAAAATTAAAAAATGATTTAAATTCATGATTCGTTTCTGTGAATTTAAAATACACACTTATATTTATATGTTGACTTTCTAGTAATTCGAGGAGTAAACCTTATAAATATTTTAATACGAGCCTGTACATAACAATAAAAATTGGGGCGGAGGGGTCCTTTCTAATTTTTAAGCTCAAAAGGGGTCGCGAGCCAAAAAGTTCGAAAAACACTACAATGTATATGTTTTGTACCTAATGCATTAACCACATATAAATTATAATAATATATTTGATTCAAGATTTTAATTGACATATATTTATTTATCAGACGTTGGCATTATGTCACACATCAAACGTGAAGAGAATGACACGATATTCACCTACTAATTAGTATTCAATCAAATAACCTAAAAATTTGCCAGCAGCCATAAAATCGTTTACATTAATTTGAGTCTTCACTTGCAACATTGTTACCCGAAAAAATTTCACCACTTATATCAAATTTACGAATGCCATGTAGATTTTTCCACGGAAACAAGTAATCCCACACTTGTAGTAAAATAAGGTTCCCTTTATATATTTTTTCATTCAGTTTACACTCGACAACGGAACGCCCTGTTCACATTGTTGGACAATCAAACGTACAAGCTCATACGTATAAAGTTTTGGTTTTTGGGTTTTATAACCTGCTTCTGTTAACTAAACTGTCCTCCATGGTCACTATTTGTGAACAAAAATTTGAAACATCTTTTAATTGTACATAAAGCTTTTCAAAAAAAAACAGTCCACGTGTCGTATGAGCCTTCATTGTACATATGCCTGCACATAAATAATTGATGGTCCGGATTAACCAGATATCCGGACTAACGAGACCACACTGTATTTTTGCTGTAGCCAAAACTAAACAAAACTAACAAATTAAACCTACCATAGCATAATTATGGCAAAATATCCGGCAGCTCTATACTGGCCGCCCCATGATAACCCTTCCTGTCCAGTACTAAAATATTCTGCCACAGTTAATATAGGATAAGGTAATCCTCGAACCAAAGCTTCTCTAAAATTATTACCCATTTGATCAGACGTTAACCAATAGAATCGTTCGTTGAAGTCAATATCTTTGGTGACATTTTTCGATCGTATAGCTAAAATAAGATAACATTAAAATTGTTATTCTTGTATGAATAGGCTACATAAAACAACTGCACAAACATTAAATAATAGTAGAGAGGAGGAACCTGAAGTACAGATTTACGACCATGTGTCAAATAAAGAGCGGAAAGATGACCTGAAATCGCTGGGAGTAGCAGAGAAAAACAATGGATGGCACAAAGTGCGGGCTCAATGTCCTGCGGTAAAGGTAGCGGTAATAGAAGGGGCTACATATGCTGAGTTGCTAACAAGCATCAAAAGCAATATTACACCCAATGAGATGAGGGTGGATATAAAAGGGATTCGGCGAACCAAACGATGAGGTGCTGATTGAACTTAAGGGCACGGCAAAGCAGCCAGAAAAGTTAAAATATGCATTGGAAAAATAAATAGGGGACAATGCCAAAATAACCGATATGGATGTCGAAAGGCACACTATACTGAGAGTACTAAACATCGAAGAGGGCGTAAGCCAAAAGACAGAGCGGACGCTGTAGGGCTGGCACTCACGGCAGAACAAGGGTCTACTAGGGTAAAGCTATTAGGATGCGTAAGCATGGAAGAGGGCTGACAGTGGCTAGAATTAAGGTCACCAGAGCTGGTAGGGCAATGGAGAAAGTCGTGAGAGTCAGAATAGGTTAGACTGTGCAAAATTACTGAGGACAGAGCAGTTAAATGCTATAATTCTCAAGAGGAAGGGCACATTGCAGCTAGATGCGGAGAAGATGAGCGAGGCAAACGTTGCTACTGATGCTGTCGGATCATTTAGTTGATGAATGCATCACAAGAACACACTGTATTATATGTAAAAAGAGTGCATATTATGCTGACCCTGAAACTACACCGGGAAGTGTGATAGTAACCAAGCGTAGAGTCCATACACCGGGAGTCCACTAAAACTATTATAGGCTTACTTAAATAGGTGGCATATTGCGCAGGAATGGCTACTGCAGATTGTAAATGAAAATAAATAGATATGGCAATTATAAGTGAACCAAACGTGCTATCCGTCAAGGACAACAGATTATACTTCTGCGATGCAGAATGCTCAGTTATGTTATGCGGGTTTATGTCTATGTTTACGTTTATATGGCAGAATGCTTATATGGGCTATATTTTGTATTGCATGTCTTATTATATATCTTATATTATATGTTTTATATTATTATGATTATGCTTGTAGGCAATTCCATATATGGGGTACCTGCCTGGACAGTAGGGGTCGGATGCACACTAGCATGCGACAGGTGTGTGACATTCGGTCATATCCACTGGTGGTTTTCTCAGCTTAGGTTTCGAACGTGAGGGAGGGCGGATGTGTGGACTTCATATACTGTGTATTTGCTTAGTTACTCATTGTGTATTTGTAATAATTTTATATCTGACGTTGAATGTTTGGTATATTACACGTTATATAATTTGGTATATTACACGTTATTTTTTGCAACATTGCTCGTTGCTAAGTACTTGCCTGGAGGTGTATTGTGATAGTGGGTAGAGCTATGTGTTAACTGATTGTTTGGTTCTATAGAGCAATACAACAGAGTCCAAGTGAAGAGTATTCCTAGTTATGCTAACGGGGGTCCGGAATGCTTGGAGGGAACTGGGGATGGAACCAAAATCCCAGTAGGTTTAATAAGTCGTCTACGTCCGTGACTACCTGCTTGATCCGCCTGATAGTCGGAACAAGGGGGAGGCAACTTATGAAGGTTATACACATGAAACAAGAACCCGGATTGTTTTTTATAATTACTCGTACATAAATGATCAAGTTATCTTAGATATACACTAACTAATAAGTTAATCCCACTCTCGATGGTGAGAATGTACGAAGCTTAAGTTTAAATTCATAGATTCAACTATCAAACGGGTCACAACTTCATAAAGGAGAAGCAATCGTCACAATATAATTTAAAAGTGAACAAGATTGTCCATATCGTAAAGAAAAATATAAGTTAAATGCATTAAAATAAATTTAAAAACCTTGTAAAGTTATATTAACGTGATTCAATCCTACAAATACGCCAATATTAGCCTCTATTTTTTCTTTCGAGAAGGCTTTGTAGCAACTGACTATGATTGATTTTCCTACATGCCATCCTGAACCATTCAATGATACTAAAACATTTATATAGATCATGCATAAATATATTTGTTATGCAGCATTATGCGTAAAATATTTAACTTTAAAATATTGATGATTACGTTAAAGTTACGGCACTCCAATTTAGCCAGAATCTTACCTAGAATAGTGGCTCCGACAAATAAACTAAGCGTCACTGTATAATATGTAGTAAATCTCTGAAAATAACAAAACAATTATGAATTTTCTACAAATTTACTCTGAATAAAATACAATTTAAAATATTGACAATGTATTTATAATTTATAAAGCATTTATAGATTATTTTTGATTTATTCCAACAAATTTTTAACCAACAAGATTGTTTTCACATACAGGTGCTGCCATCCAGTGGTTTTCTCGACAATTAAACGCACAAACTTTCAAGACAGGATGCTTCATTGTATTTTCAACTATAGTGGTGGGACAAGAGTTATGATAACAGTGTCTATGTTGTTTCTGTTGAAAATACACATTTTCATTAATATCTGTTTTCCTCTATGATCTCTTAGGTAAGTGAATGGTTTTCAATAATTATGAAGCATGTTTTAAACATAGCAGCCCCTCTTGTACCTTGAAACATGATTTTTTTTTCGCCGCGCTTTAACTTATTCAATCTGATAAGATCATTTTCATTCACCGTTTTTCTTATTTGTTTGCAGAAAATTTGTAAAAATGCAAAGAAGTAAAGCTGGAGTCAAGAACCCTCAGTGAATATTGAAAGACTTGAAGGAAGTGGTAGCTGCAGTTACAGCTGAGGGTGATGCAGAAAGGCAGAAAATGTTCAGTGAGGCAGAAAATGTATATAATATTCCAGTTGCTACTATTTTTCGCTATGTGCGTTCATCAAAGACTAGTGGTTCAACAGAATTTAAATATGACTGCCATTTAGATGTTAAAAAACGAAGAAAAGTCTCTGTTTGAATACATAAAAAATAGCACGAATGCACTATGGCTTAACGAAGAAAAAGTAAGGGATCTAGTATTCAAATATGCTACACCAAATAAAAAAAGATGCCACATTCTTGACAAAATAACAAAATTGCAGGGGAAGAATGAATACGGAAATTCATGAAAAGACATTCAAAAGAATTGTCTATCCGAAAACCTGCAACTAGTTCTTTGGCTAGGGCATCGAATTTCAATAAATTAAACTATAATAAGTTCATGATAAATTTGGAAGAGGTTCACCGTCGATTTGGACCGATACCCCCTGAGAGGATTGGGAACTTAGACGAAACCGGTTGTACCATTGTACAAGCAACACCTAAAATTCTTGCCCTAAAGGGGGATAAACAACTAGGTAGCACGACATTTGCTGAAAGAGGTCAGTTGGTTACAGTGATATGTGCTGCCACTGCGCCTGGAAATCATATACCCCCAATGCTAATATTTCCCCTGGCCAATTTCAAAGACTACATGCTCAATGGAGCACCTGGAGGCACATTAGGCTCGGCCAATCCTTCTGGGTGGTCTAATGATGCACAATTCATAAAATTCATTAGCCATTTCATTAAACATATGAAGCCATCTAAAGAGGAACCTGTTCTTCTTCTGTTTGACAATCATGAGACTCATTGAAGTGTAGAAGCTGTAGAAATGGCATCACAATGTGGCATGAAGATAGTCACTTTTCCTCCTCATACTTCAGGTCGACTATAACCGCTTGACCTAAGTCTTTGGCCCTTTTAAAACTTACTAGAATCAGGCCCTAGATCATGGCGTCTCAAAAATCCTCAAAACATTTTCAGTAGATACTATGTAGCAGAGGGCAGTAGGTTTAGCTTTTCTTAGCGCTTTCACATTAAATAATATTTGCAGTGGTTTCGGAAAACCTGGAATATATCCTCTAAACAGGGCTATTTTCTCCGATGACGACTTCGTCCCAACTTACGTTTCGGAGCGACCAATCCAGAAGTGACAACCTCTGATATAAATTCACCCCCAGGACCCAGTAACCCAACTCCTTGTACATCCTTTGTTCAAATCCCTCCAGCAGAGCCTGCTCCAGCAATGGCACTTCCCATCTGCTAAATGGTACCTTATCTGCACCACCATGTTCTGGGAAGCAGAATACTTTAACTCCTCGTTCATTCAAGTCACCATTCATATTCGAAGGATTACAAAGGATTATACCTGTTAAGAGAATGACTCCGGAAGAAGTACGACCATGTCCTAAGATACCCCCTAGGACACCGGGATGAAGAACAAAATGGGGTCAACCAAAATTCTTACAAACACCCCGGAGAAAGAGGAGGTCAGATCACGAAAAAGAAAAACATATCAAGATTCAGAAACTTAAGAAGCCAAAGAGGTTTAAAGCAAAGAAATCGTTGTTTGACAATAGTGATGAAGATATGGACGATCTTCCATATCAAGACGAAAGTCATTTTGAAGGGAAAAACCTTAGAAGATATATTTTCTTCATCAGAAGATATCGAGAAGACCCAACTCCTTTCCATTGACGAAATCTTAGTCGGAGCTCACATCTTGGCGAAATTTTGTTGTAAAAGAGATGTAGTTCACTACGTTGGATGCACTACACCGAAACTATCAAAAAGAGAGTTCGAAGTTAGCTACCCCAGGAAAAACGTTTTGTTACCCAACGGTACCTGACATTGCAACAGTGGATATAACGGACATTTTTGCTCTACTACCTCCTCCTGCTGAAAAAGGTACAGATAGAACCAAGGGATTACACTCTTTTAAATGTTCCTTTTATGGATATAATGTTAAATAGGTAATTAAATGTGCCAATATTTTTTAGGAATTTAATTTGTTATTTTATAGGAACAATTTTATGCTATTAACCCGAATTTCAGACAATATTCTGTATTTTATGTATTCCTTGTACATATTTATATTTCATTTTAAAAAGACAAAAATAAAACGTTAATCCTACCTATTCTTTAGGTTTGTTTTCGTAAAAATTCCGTGTTTCAAGGTACACCAGAAGCTATTTAGAGGTACACGAATGTTCATGTACATTGGAACAAAGTATATATGTCATTCATTGTTACATATTCTTAACAACATATATTCGAAATATTTGCCTCCAACATAATAGTTTGATGTATCCTTGATGTGTTAAGATGTAACCGTTGGTCTGAAGGCAATTTTTGATGTGATATTGGAATGAAACTAAAAAGTGTTCCAAGGTACAACAGCCTCCCCTACTTTTCATAACAGTACACTTACAGTTAGTATGACACAATGAGTGTATCTTCGTATCATGTGCATACAAGGGTTGATCGAGACAAAATGTTGACACATGCGCGACTTATTTTTGACCCATTCCTTCTCTCTCAGAGGTTTGGGAAGTTTTTATTTAAATATGTGTATGTTAAACACTTTTTCAAAACTGCTTCTTTGCCCTCACATTCAATGTCAATCATAAAACTAAGAATGTTGTGGTGTTGAGTGAATCTTTGCCCCAAAGAAAGAAGAAACCGTTTTATAAATGATCAAAATAAGGTTCCTCCTGAGACGCGTAATCAAACTGTTTTTATTTTTTTCGTAATTGCAACAGTGTCAGCAACTTCTCTTGCATCAATAAGAACCATCTCAAATCCTTTATCACTACTCATTCATTTCTCAAAAATAGGATTTCACATAGCTACGGCCTATGAAATATCTAATTGTTGTTTTTGTAACTAAACTGATTATATTAATTCTGAAAAGAATCGAGTGCCATAACAGAAGCCAGCTGACAAACAATCGAAATGCTGCAGTGATGTGGAGTATCCATGTTAGGTAATACAAACACAAGTGATCCAACTCACTCCAAAGAATTTAATTAAAAAAATAATTTGATTCGTTGAAAAATATTAGTTATTTGCTATCCGGATTTTCAAGCTTAAAATGTCTTATTGTATGTTTGTCATTTTTGAACCGTGTCATCTTTGGATCGTTACTCTATGCGCTTTCTTCTTCTTGTTTGTTATCCAATTATGTAAATTAGTTGACCACGTTGTGAATGTTGTTGCATACTTGCGCAAGTTAAGGTTGGTAAAAGAATATAATTCTTTTTAAAAAGGTTTTTATTTTGTAAAAGAAATCTAATATACGCTACATTAGTACTAACTCATTATCTCTTTTTCAAATAAAATATTAAAACATAAGTAATACATGTAAAATGATATCTAAGTATATGTATAAGTGTGTGTAACATATGTTGTCAGCGATTATATCGGATGTCCCCTATATCTGGATATAACACGCACATTACATCTGTAATTCTAAACATTTCTCCTTTAACCTAAATTAATAATTTGTTAATTATAAAATTTCTTAAATTCCATTACAATGAGACCCAGTGTTGGAATTAAAATTGTATTTGCGTTATGTGGTAGTGGTTTTATTTTTAGTACATTTTTAGAATATGGTCTCATTAAAAAACACACGACAATAAATCAATTAATTGGACATGCTTTTTGATTTGTAAAAATTCATGTTGCAAATTTAATTTTATTGGGGAATTGGTTTTTCAAGTTTACAAGTTTGACTATGAAGTTCAACTTCCATATTTCGTTTTTCACATCAATTTGTATTTAGTCTTTGTTTACAGATCCACGAAGACTTTGTATTTTTTTTGAGACAAGTTTAACGTAGCGTTTAATAAAAATTCTTGTTAAAATTCGAATCAAGTGCGCTGAGTTAACAATCTAAAAATTGGCACAAATCTGTAAAAGTTAACGCGTATGTTTGGTTGCCTATTACTCTTTATGGAGCTATTTTTTTAAAACTTCAGTAATCTGGGCAGTGTTGTATAATATATATGAAGTGTCCTTGTCAATACTGAAGCCCCTTAATTAAAAATGCAAACATTTTCTAAATATAGTTTATAAAATATAAAAGTAAAGTACCTCTTTCCTAATTCCAGGAAAAATTATGAGGAAAGCTATATAAAGCGTGCAGAATATGACTAAAATTGTGATAACAGCTACATCACCAGTGGCTGCGGTTCGATTTATGAAATTGTATTGAGTAGGCCCACCATCGTATCGAAACGCATCGAACCAACCCTTCATGGCACATAACAAATGTTAGAAGTGTCTAAAATAGAAAACGAAAAAAGCAAATACATAGTATACATTGTGTATTAAAGGAAAAAATTGTGGATGTAACCGTATATGACAAATATGAATCTAGAACGGTTCTAGTGTTTAAGAAACAGTAACGACATAATATTTCTTTTATCAGATGTATTACATATTAAAATTAACGTTATTTTTGCTAGAGTATTAGAATTATTACAATACTTGCTGGTACTTTTTACATAATTTTAACTAAAAATTCAGGGCAGTTATATTAAATTCTTAATCAATTATATTAAACTATTAAACACGACCTCGATAAATTTCCATCGTTGTTCAAGCAATTAGAACAATAATCGCTCTGTATCTCATGTTGTTGTAATTGAAATTTATTGTATACTTGCAGCCTGCAGAAACGAGAAATGTGCACACATCCGTTCTGAAACAACTGATGGTGCGTCATAAATTTTAAACAACCATGAAAAATTTATAAGTAGAAATATTGCACTGATATACAAAATGTTTAAATAGGGAAAAAGATCCATAATTAAATGACAAGGAGGAATTTGTAAAAATTGGTATTTAAATAAACATCAGTTATAGTTATATTTTAAGTCGAGACAATCAAAATTCTACATTTTTCTACTTTCCACAATAAAAGTGTATTGTCAAAACTGGCTGAAAATATTTAAGAAATTTCTTGTTTAAGTACTGAAATACTGTACATTTGTGGCATCGGTTTAGTTCTATAAGATTTGGTTAGTTCTGCAACATTTTTGGATCAACATCATGTTCTTTCATATTGTTAATATGAGCCTGAATTAATTTTTTCTACTAAATTATTTCTAATTTTATTTTGAATACAACGTATAACTGTACTTGTATAATAAGTATACAATGTACATGTATAATAAGTAACCCATTGAAGGTGAACTTTATTTATTTCTGCTTCATCAAGTATTGTTCAAAACTGGATCTGAATATGACATTCTAGTTTATTTATATACTTTATTTGAATAAACGCTCACTTAGATTTTATTTACCCTTGTTCCTCTTCTTTATGATACTTTTAATCTTTCCCGACAACAACGTTCACTGACTTACGGCAGCTTCGACTTCCCCATTGTTACAAGTCTCAAATACTTATTGTACCTTTCATCGTCCCTTTATCTCTATAATCTCTAATACCCTTTTCATTACTTAATGCATCTAAACCACTCAATGATTCATTTCTCTCTGTCTCTCTCTCTCTGCTCCTCATACCACCCAATCCAGTGTCTTTTGCCATATTTTTCCAACATTCTATGTTTTTTTCATATATTGTACACATTTTCTTTTTCTCTTCTATGTAGTATCTACCTGAATCTGGCAAACATTCTCTTTTCTTTCATACTACCTAATTTTGCGGAGATATAGCCTCTCAGAGTGTCTTGATATGCCTAAAAGAAAGCATTCATAAAACGCTTAAAAAAGCATATTACTCACTAGAAATGCTAATATCATAACTGTAATGTTTGTTATAAAACATTAAACTGTAACTGTCAAATAAATTTTAAAGGATTTTAAGACGGTCTGTTATACAGTAACTGTTATACCATGAACGATTAATCTTGACAGTTACCGAATAAGAGGCCGTCTTAAACTTGTTTACAATTTTTTTCTCAGTTACAGTTCTTTATGAAATAAACTATGAAAAAACATTATTTATTACAGTTTAATGTTTTATAACAAATGTTTATACATTACAGGTATGGCATTGATCATTTTTGGTGCATAATATCGTTCCTAGAGCGATTTATTAATGCTTTCTTTTAGGCATGTGAAGACACTTTGAAGGGCTATATCTCCTACTCTAAAAAATTGTGCAAGATAATACTTAACAGTTTTAATTTGTATACTAAGAGCTACGTAAAGGTGAAATTTTTTTAAATTTTAGATAATGTCTATAAATCCATGTTAAGCCCTATGTGTTATGTATATATTTATTACTACAGAGTTTGCGAGAGGGCAAAATTTACGTTATAAATGACGTTCTTATAGTTATAATCATAACAGAGCTTATAACTATACCGTATGGCCAAATGTCAATGCTATTTTATAAAATAGCGGGACCAATCAAAAGGCATTCCGTTATAAATTCACATCACGTGATGAACGAACAACGTGTGGGACGAAGAGAGTGAAGGCAGTATTGAAGTAAACATTATAATAACCTCTAAATTAATTTATATTTCGTCTCTTTAACCCTTTAGTGCCCTATCTGTATTTGACTAAAAAAAACAAATTTTAATTGTTGTTTATTTCTTTTATTATATATTATTCCCAAAAGTAACACAGAAAAACCTATTTTATATATTTTTTTTATTACTTTTGAGTGATTTGAATAAATGGTACTTATAAGTACCGTTGGGAATTAAAAACTCAAAAACGTTTGCCTTTCAATATGTTTATTTTCTTTCAGCTTTCAATGATATAAAAGTAAAAGAATAAATAATACCAAATAAACAAGTTTACTCTGCAAATGTAAACTAAATAAAAAATACATAAGTTACAATAAAAAAAAATAAACAAAAAAGTCATATAGTATAATATCAATAATTATTGCATATTATGGTACTCTATGAAGCAATTTTTTTTTTCGTTGCTGCACAAATACACCCCACTCGTACTACACTTGTGTGGTTTTGATTGAATTGCATTGGCACTACACATTTCGCACCTTCCTTTTTTTTCACCTCTTCCTCAATGTTGGCCAAGATTTTCCAATCGTACGTCATCGGACACACTAATTATATTTAATTATATTTTCTGCGCTTAACAATGGGTTTTAGTAGGGTAGATTTTCTTTTACGATGCTTGCCCTAAATTCAAGACTAATTGAGCGTCGAAATTCTAAAGTTAATGTATTTTCAAATCGTTGAGAGTAAATAATGTAAGGGTTGACGAAAGCGATGTCCAAAAATCCCCAAAACAATCCTCGCAGTTTATCTGCCTTGTCAACACCATATTGATACTGTAGTCCTTGACGACCAATGGGCATGTCACTTGCACCCTGGAACTATCTTTCTACATTATTTGTAAGCTGACTTTCTCTGAACCATGAAAGTTTGAAGCAAAATGGACGACTCGATTATCTTTCCATTTGAAAACAGTTATATTCGTGGAAATGTGAATCTAGGGGGATAATCATATTCCCCTCTAGATTTTTGTCCTCTTTTAGGTTTACAAGCAATCCTTTTCGATTGCTACGTATTGTTCTACATGCTAACGTGTTGTTTAGTTTCAATTGTTCCAGGAGATTTATAGAAGTAAAATAATTGTCGAAATATATAATTTTATTTGTATTCCAATATGGTTGACTTAGGGAAAGAACCACTCGTTCACCGAGTCCAAAATTTTCAAATTGTTGTTGTAAATCTTCATTTTTTCTTTGGTACACTTCAAAACAACAAATAAACCCATTTTGGTCACTAATACACCACAGTTTGTATCCACGTTTGATAGGTTTTCAAAGGTTATACTCTTCAGAGAGCTCCTGCCTTTGAATCTGATCATACTCTCATTTTTCTGTCAAAGTATTCGACAAAGTGAGACCCTTTGTAGAGTTTATCCTTGTTGTCTCTGGGAATTTTCTGATTATCATTATAGTGCAGATACCGTAAGATTTCTTCGAAACGATTCCTTGTCATACAATTTGTAACAAGTGGTATTCCCAAGTCAGAGCTGGAGTTCCAATATTGTTTCCATGATGGCAACTAGTGGTATGACATCAAAAAATGTATGCCAATGAACGATAATAAGTCATTTTTTGTCAGCTTCAAAGTTTTATTACGCTGAGTTGCATATAAATTAAATTGATAGACAATATCTTCCATTGATTTGCCTAATAACGTCAGATAGATGTCAGTAGCTGTTCTACACTCGTCAAAAAATTCGTCAACTGGACCCATATGTCGATTATATTCAGGTATTTCAGTATTTTTTTTATTTTGTTCCATTTTCGATTAGGCGGTTCAGTGATCAAATTTTCCGGTTCAGTAATCGGTTCAGTGATCGGAATTGGAACATTTTTATCCCGTTGCGGAAATTCTTTGCTTCTAGATGTTGATGGTCTAACATTTTCATTGAGATGCAAAATATCGGATTGAATACTAGCTTCATCATTTTCATCTTCGATCACAATCGTTGTGGAATGCACTTGATCAGCATCATTACATTGTGGCAATTGTTCATTTCTTGTTGACGGTCCAAAATTTCCTCTAAATTCTATGCAATTCGAGTTCGACTGAACACTGTACTGATTATGTTCATCTAATTCTTCATCAGTTAAAAAACTATTTTCTAATATTTTTAGAGGATATACCACTCTAAAAATATTCTTTCTGCCAATCGTTCTATCTCTGCTTCAGGCAATGCCTTCTTATAATACCAGTTTATTTTTTGGTCTTCCATTCCTGATTGTACTTCCAAGCCTAGAAAAATTTTTACTACACAAAAATCAATGTAAATTGTATGTACTTTTATTGGTATACATCAATATAAAGCTAATTGACGTAAATAAACTAATTTTATTATTTATATGTGTGTAAATAAAAAGTTATAATAGGTTAAACGTGCCCGATCCTCAAACACGTGATACAACGAATACACTACTACTTCTGTGCCAATAGTCACGATTGAACGTGTAGGTCAGTGCACCGCTACGCACTAATCATATCCATATGTCCCTGGAACTACCGACAGGCAACATCGGTCGAATTGTGACAAATAACGAAATACCGGTAGAAAATAATGACAAGACTTTTAAGTATCGTCAGGCACTAAAGGGTTAATGTTATTATATATACTAGTTAAGATGTTTAACAGCTCCAAATGGGCATCAAAGGCTAATTGAAAAAGAATTATATGGTAACAAACGATTCTTATATCCTACAAAAAGATAATTTTATCGTATTTTTATACTGTACTAGCGGACCCGGCAAACGTTGTTTTGCCACCACCCACCCCCCCCCCCCCCCCCCCCCCCCCCCACACCCCCCCCACCCCCCCCCCCCGCCCCCCCCCCCGCCCCCCGCGGCC
>WYDF02287319.1:0-16574 GCA_009867245.2 Adranes taylori
TTAATAATCGTTTTAATTCAATAGAGTTTCTGGAATACTTTGAGTTGCAAGTATGAACTAATTCTGTATTTAGGGTGTTAGTAGCAGTGGCTTAAAGAAGGGGGGGGGGCACGGGGTCCATTATGTCCCAGACGGCACTTGCAGAGGGGCGCCAAACGGTCCTCAAGACAAATAACATTTCCAGGAACGTTTCAATTTTTGCCTTTTGGGGGACGTGGGGGGGGGGCAAAAAAGTATCGTGCCCCGGGGTCAATTATGCTTTTTACGCCACAGGTTAGACGCAGAATTTATAAATACCTTTCCAATTAAAAACATTAGAATTTTCTATCTCTACGTGTTTCCGAGATATATTATAATAATAACAATTCACTATTCACTTGTTTCATAAAAACATTATCGGCACACAGTGAACACACATATTTCAAAAATCCTTTTGTTCCTATCTTTAATCAGTTTAAGTGCTTGAACATATAAATTAACATCGTGGATTATATCAACAAAACAAACTGTATATAAGAATAGATTATAAATAAATAAAAAATTAAAACATTTTTTTGATAAAATATTTATTACTTATTGTCTCCATGTCTTAATCTTAAAATAGTACTGATATATTATTTAATAGTTTCAATTATTGTCATTTTTGTGCTGAACATCCTTTTTTGTTATTTATGTTGGTAGTCTCGTTTCGAAATTAACTATTTAGATCCAACTTTGACTCAAAGTTGAGATCAGTTCCTGTATCTATACAGAAGTTTTGTTTATAACATTTTTTATAGGAAAGTTTTAACCCAACCCTAAATTATATTTTGGATCCGCCACTGATAACTTTTATTAAATTGCAGGAGTACCATCTTATAAAGCGTGAAATATTTTTTCCTATGTTTTCTTCTATCTACCTGTTCAGAGATTATGTGTACTTATACGTTGACTTTCGGTTACCATGGTATCCAATGGAGAGTTTTTAAGATATTATGGGCTATAACTTTGGAACCATTAGAGTTGGACCCCTCATGATTAGTATCATTTTAAAGAGAATTAAAAGGACTATCAAAATGTATAAAAATATACAGGGTGTTACTTGAAATGTTTTTTCAATCGATTTCTTTTAATCCTATGTGAGTTCCCCAAATTTCAGTAGAAATTAAGGTTCTTAGAAAAACTATTTTCAGTTAATTATTTTGTAGGGATTGCTAAAGATATAGAATAAGATGATAATGGATTTGAGTAATGGAAATTATTGGAAATTCACTTTTTTCCCATATAAATTTCGAAATAAGTTATATTGTGTTGATATGAGTTGTATCTTATTTTTCTATGCCAACAAAGATATATTATACACCATAAATGACATGGAGTTTATGGAGAAAGCGTATTTATTATGTATATTCCAATATAGCGAAATTATGTGTGACGATAAGGGTTACAATTTAAAAAACTTTGTAACTATACATGCTGCTCAAAAAAAAGGGTAGCATATCAAAGATATGTTTTTCTAACTTATGGAACTACTACATGAAACATACTATATGAGGAACATACTATTTCGAAAATACTTAAATAACTTAAAACTTAATCGATTTTGGTATAAGGAATTCTTGTGCAATTTGTTATCGGCTAGCCTCTACAGAATGGAAAAACGAATAAAACATCAATTACACTTATCAGCTAATTAGTTCATTAAGAAATAGCTAAACAAACAAATCAAGCATTAATTTATTTTATCATTTAACTAAAATAATTCAAGTGACGGAATTATTTACAACGTATGACCACAGGTTTTTTTATACATGCAGATAGCGAATTCTACATCTAGAATCGTCGACCAAAGCTGTCAGCTTCCAGCAAACAACATGCGCCTCTCTCGTGCGCACAGGTGGAGGGAGGCCGGAGTTGGAGTCTTTGCCAAACGCAGCAAAACTAACAAAGTTGCGTATTCGCATGTGTTAGAAAAAGCCAGCTGAGAAAGAGAGGTGAAGATTACATTTCACGCGTTTTTGCATGACCTTCCCTTTCGCTGTTTTGTTCAAGTCGTAGGAAAATATCTACCAGAAGAGATTAAGATAATGTATAGCCTCTCGTTCTAACTTTTGGCAGTTTTAGTAATCTTTCATCGAAATGAGCAAAAAAGGTACATATCTAGAGAGGGAGATATGTGCACTCTCTTTCACTATGGCAATTTCTTCGCGCCAATTTTTTTTTTATTATAGAGTTTTGCTTTTGGGTGAATCTTTGCTTTCGAATAAATGCCGCTTAGTAAGGGTGTTTAATCTGCGTTCATTGCCCTCGTTTAGCAAAAAAACAATTACGATCTCCTTTAATGAGTTTATGGACTTCTCGTGACCGCGTCTGCACGAGAGTTCGATGCATCATATTGTCGACAAACAATTTTCATGAGTTTAATGAACAACTTTGATGAGTTGTGTGCGTTACCTTCGCATAAGCAGACTTTTTCTATTATTTGTAAAACCAGAACGCCGTTTTAGATGCTTTTCAAGTAAAAACCCGCAGCCGCCATCGATTGATTGGCGGAAATCCACAGTAGAAAGGGAAATGCAGCCCGTTGCATCTTGGTATGTTAAAGCTGATTTGGAGAGCTCCCTATTCTAGAAGTATAGAGTCTTGGCAGGGATATTACGCGATATTGTTCTTTCAAATTTAGAACGGCCGAAAGTACTTTTCTTATTCGAGAAAAATTCTCCCTTCTCCAAGATTTTAGCAGACATTTCAATTAAGTCCTGCCTAGTCCTGCCGTCAGCGTCAAGAACTACCACCGCCGAAGCCGGACGGCAAAAATCACTAACTCCCTACAAAAATCCATACCTAGGCTAGTTCCAGACAGACGCATTTAGAGCTTTGTCTGATTGTCTTCTAGTGAGCATTAGTCCCACGTTACAATCAGTATAATTCTCTTAAGCGTTCAAATCTGACTTTTTAAGCGAACATAGCCTCAGTATAAGAAACGATTGGTTCTAAAATTTTCTAACTAAAGCGTCACCAACGTATTCACTAATTTAATTTTCCCATCTACAAAAATTAAATTAAAATCACTCAGTCGATCCAACCGCATCGACGATGGACCAATGTATCAACCGCATCGACGAGTCGACGAATCAACCGTGTAGATGAACCGACGAGTCTACCACAACGACAGCCGCATCGCCAACCAACCAACGTCGCCAATGAGTCAATCTCACCCACGAGACATCCTCATCGAAGCAGCACCGTCAATAATGAGTCGACACCGTCGAACAACCAATTCGTCTCACGCCATCAACATTCGCAGACGGTCGCCACTCGCTCGTTTCACTCGCCAACGCTTCGTTCATCCCTCAGACGTCGCCAGATCGAGATCTCCAAATTTTACACACCAAGGAGACGTTACGCATCACTAAATCAACGTAAAAAATCATTTCGCCGCCAAAAAATCAAAATCTGAATTATTAACAAATTTTTATACGCTAGTTCGAAACTTTTATCTTTAAAATCTTGTTAAACATGGAAATGAAGATGTAGTAACTAGGGTTACCAACCGTACTCATTAAAGAGTACATGTACTCTTTTTGGCAAGTAAAATTATGTACTTTTTTAAGAAATGTCCCCTTTTGGGCTGGGCCGAGTTGGTATCCCTAGTCGGAACTATTTTTCATTATAATTAGTCAAATAATCATCCGTTAGTGCAAAATAACGAACGCGAGGATATGCATAAACAAAAAAAATTAACGCTTGCCTTCTACGAAATTCTGTGTTTGTATTATTTCCTATTTACCTATCTATTCTATTATTTATGCGTATCTCTACAATGGATTCGATAAATCAGCCCGATCTGAAAGTACATCAGTATTATGTAAATTAAGTCATATTCGACGAGCAATGTTTTAGACAAATCATAGTCCATCAGACATAAAAATTATTTTCATTATTTCAAAATAAATGTTATAATAATGGAACTAAAATTTATGAGCACCTGTATAATGGTGTTTAATAATCTATCATTATCTACATTAATGGAATAATCTACAATTTAGATCTTATAAGAAATTTCTTAGAATTAAATTGATCGTGAGATATTTAATTATTTCCAGGATCTTACACTTTTAGAAAAATCGAAATAACTTAGAACACTCTGTATTTACGTATAGGACACCCTCATGAAACTAAAGCTTATATTTTACGAAAAAATCAAAAATGTGATCAAATATAGTATGTTCCAGAAGAAAAACCATAACTTTGATATGTCACCCTTTTTTGAAGCGCCCTATATATTTATAAAGATTTTTATTTTGTAGCCCTTAGTGTCACACCTAATTTCGCTGTACTGGAATATACATAATCAACGCGATTTTGTCCTAACACACCGTAGCGTCCGTGTTGACTCACCCAGTATATTTATCTTGGCTATATTTTTGTCAAACTGACATTTTGAGAAATAAAAATAACTCATAATATATTCTTACCTCTACAATCCAACTAAATAAAATTTTGTTCAACTCTTAATCAATAGGCACTTGATAAATAGCTATTCGTTAATTAATAGTCTGCAACAAATGCTATCGCCCAATTTTCACATGGCTTTTAATTGCATATGGTTTTTAATTAAAATAGATCCAATTTCTTTCTATAGATTTATAACAACGCAAATAAATGTTCATATAAAAAATATTGACGCACAAAACAGATATAAATTTCCACAATATCATTATAGACACATTGTATATAATTTATGAAAATAAACAATTCTATTTTTATACAATTTCCTCGAAGTTTGTTAGCGTTTATTAAAAAAAATCGTAAACTCATACAATTTACACTAGCATTAAATGACATTCGCTATTAGAACGGCAAACATCTACTGAAATTACAGATTGTTTTTGGAACAGAAACAAACCAGCTGATCATATGTTATGTATTTAAAATAAAAAGATTTCCTGTACTAAAAATATAACACGGTTTCACATGTGAAGTAACAAAATACAAAGTCTCAATATAACTCGATCTCGATCGTAAATAAAATAAGAATTAATTTTACGTTATATTTCATTTTTCAGATATTTTTGTTCGTATCATGCACATAAAATGTGTACTCTTTAATTATTGGCGCAGGTAAGGGGGAAGGGGTTGACGGGGTTTGAACTCGGGGTTTGAACTCGAAAATTCAAATTTTTTAAAATAATTTGAGTCAACGTTTTTAGGAATACACGGAACGTGTTTAGGTGATTCCTAAAACCGTTGACTCAAATTATTTTTCGAAATTTGAAAATTCTAGTTTGACAATAATACCTATTTTGCCGGAAGTAAATTATATTATACTTTTTTACCTCCTGTTAAAATTAATGACTCAAGTTGTAAATTAACCTATATATCTGGAATAACCCTATATGTCTGGTTGGCCAACCAGACATTGGCCAACAATATCTTGGATTGCAATGTTGGATTGCAATATCTTTGGTTCATAATCTTCGAAAAAATTTGAAATTTCGAAAAATAATTTGAGTCAACGTTTTTAGGAATGCACATATTTTCTAAAAACGTTGACTCAAATTATTTTACGAAATTTTCAATTTCAAGATTTTCAAGAAAACCCTTTTCAAGGTTACAGTTCAATGTGCTTTATACAACTATTATGAGTTTCTGTGTTAACATCAGGTGTTAGTGATTGCCTAATAAATTTACTAATGAACGATGGTATGTAAAAAATTGAATCTCATACGTGGTCTAAAATCTTTATTTTGTCCAAGCGGATAAAAAAGGCGGCAAGAACAAACTTCCTGTGCCATTAAATTTTTCACTTGCAGTACTCCAACTTTCGTCTGTTTGGTCAACACTACCTCCAGGAATGCAGGGTGATTCACAACTAGAGTCATTAACAGGATAATATTTGATTTCCGGATTCATCAGGATTGATTTCCGGCAAAACTAATTTTTCTTGATAAAACTTGAAATTTCAAATTTTGAAAAATAATTTGAGTCAACGTTTTAAAGAATGCACGTACAGTAGGTCGATTATTAGAACTAATTCGGATAAACGAAAGCAAAGGTACTAAAATTTGTTTTACATACATAATAAAAAATTGAGTGTTCGGATAATAATTGATCTTTCCTAAAAACGTTGACTTGAATTATTTATCAAAATTTGAAAAATTTAATATATCTGAGGTTGGCCAATCAGACATTGATAATTTTGTTGGATTTCAATATGTTTGGAAAAATTTGAGATTTCAAATTTTGACAAAATATTTTGAAACGTTTTTAGGAATGCACGTGATTCCTAAAAACGTTGACTCAAATTATTTTTCAAAAACGTTGACTTATTTTAGAAATTTCAAGTTTTTCAAGAAATTTTTTTTCAATGTTACCATGAAATTGTGTGCCATTAAATTTTTCATATTCAGTGCTCCATCTTTCATAAAATCAAAGATATTGAAATGCAACAAAATTATCAATGTCTGATTGGCCAACACTTAAAGGTGATTTACAACTTGACCCATTTAATTTTAACAGGATAAAACAAGTATAATACAATTGATTTCCGGCAAAACAAATATTTCTTTAAGTTCCAAATTTTTAAAAATAATTTAAAAATTTTTCGGAGTCAACGCTTTTAGGTATTACGTGCATTCCTAAAAACGTTGAAGCAAATAATTTTTCAAAATTTAAAAATTCACGCTTTGACAGAAAATTTTTGTTTTGCCGGAAAACAATTATATTATACTTGTTTTACCTCTTGTTAAAATTAATGACTCAAGTTGTAAATCACCCTTTATACCTGAAGGTAGTGTTGGCGAACCAGGTATCTATAATTTTGTTGAATTTCAATATCTTTCCTAAAAACGCACGTAATCCCTAAAAACGTTGACTCCAAATATTTTTTTAAATTTGAAAATCAACTTTTTTAAGAATATTTTTTTTAAGAAAATTACAAATCTTGTACACTTGTTAAATAGCAAATGATAATGTAGAAGTTCTTAGAAATAAGTCCAAATCATAAACACTCAAGAATTAAAAATAATATTGCTCCTTTAATAATATTTTATATGTGACTCAAGAACGGTCGCAGGCCATGGTACAGCGGATAGTGGAGTTGTCCGCGCCGTAGGCAAATACGGGGGGAATTCATGGGTAGGCGAATTGAAAAGTTCTTGGTTAGAAATTTTCCAAATATGGAGGAATAAAAAATTGGCGAATTTGTGCGTAGGCGAACTGAGAAGTTCTAGGCAGCCCTGACCCTGTCTAAATTTCCCAAAAATGACTAGACCATGGGATTAGCTGCCGCCGTAGACCATGGGATTAGCTGTTTGCACCGTAGGCAAATATGAGAACCGGGGTATTTATGGGTTGGCGAATTCGTGCGTAAGCAAAATCAAAAGTTCAAGAGCCTACCCTGTCTGCCCTGTTAGAAATTTTCCAGAAATGAGTGAAGAGCGCCTGCAGTCCGCGGCAAAGCTGTCTGCGCTGGATGCAAATACGGAGACCAGGGGATTTTCCTGGTAGTGAATTAATGGGAAAGCGATTTATAGGGTACACTAGTATGTATATTAAAAAAAGTAATATACTCACATAAATCTTAACAGGCATTTTATTAACGATAATATGTCTAGTACGTAAGTAAGAAATATGATGATGCGAACAAACTCACAACAAAATTAAAGTAAGTATAAATTCTCCTATTAATTTTGTCTATCAGAATCATTAATTAAAAAAAATACGTCAACAGTTTTATTAATCCAATAAAATATATATAATAAATGAAATAGGAAAGATCACACATTTGTTTTCAATGGAAAATATACCGGTCATTTACAAAATTAAATGACCTTAAGTCATTTTACACCTGTCATTTGAAAATCCAGTTTGCCTGCCAACATATCCGGCTTCTAATTTTCCGGCGAGGCGAGAAGCGGTTTTAGCGATTTTGCATCTTCCGATTTTATGTTTGAAAAACAAAACTTTTTTTGAAATAATTAATATGTGCACGATGAAGAAAAAAAGATCTTAGAGGAAAGTTTAGAAAGTGTTATAATTGACAGTGAGCTAAAATTTAAATTGAAAGGCAATGGATAGACTTATGCTGTAGATTAGACAGACCATAAGTGGAACATACAATACGTTTATAGATGAAATGAATTTTTGTATTTAGGTTAACAATTTTTTGGATTTGTTCATGATCTCGGGTGTTGTTAAAATTCGAGGGCGCATTTTCCCTGGGAGGTGGCGAGTGTAACATGGCAATTTGTCCACGTTCCTGTTTAATTTTATGTTATGAAGATAGAGCATTAGACACTTACAAATAATGTAAATACTTCAAGATAATTAGATCGGTCGGACTAGACGGGAGACCAAAAACATATAAAAACCCAAACACTGTACTTGAAAAAACATTAAAATTTTGCAGGTACCTAAGGCTATACCCGAGAAGTCAGTGTAAATATAATTATGAATTAATTCTGATTAAAATAATAATTAAATAAAAATGAAGGCATGAATAAATCAGAGTGTCGGTTTTAGAAACGGGGCAGTATTAATAGGCATGGAATGTAATAATTAGTCAGTATTTTTGGTAATAAATTCGATAATTCTTTTAGGCATGATTTTTACGAATAAAGTAAATTAAAATCGTTCCGTAACAAGTTTATTTATCGATCAAGGTAGTTCAAAATAAATACGATCATTGTGCGTTAATGTAAACATAATAATGAAATAAGTTAGTGACCAGCGACAGAAATGTAAGTACTTTGTTTATTATTTTTTGGGATGTAAACTAATCTATTTTGGTTTGACAATTTGAACGCAAGTACAATTATTTATTTATTGTATTAATTGTTTAATAAAATAAGGCATTGATTATTTTATTTTATTTATTTGAATGAACGAATATTTTGTTGAATGGGTGTATGCCTTTCTTAGAAGACCAATACATTTTTATTTAAGTTTTAACAATTCTTTCATTTTTCTGCCTGAATTATAGAGACTACTGGCTATTGTTAAGGGCATAAGTATTTAGCCAAAGGAGGCACGATTAAATCTGATCGGTACGCCCACCTTAGGAGTAGTTGAGTCTAATGTGTTATTTTAATTCTGATGGGCTAACTAGAGGATTATAATTAGAACATTCTGTGTCAATAATTAAAATCATAACTCTGTTAGAAGTAGATAAACCCAAGCAAGTGTTAAAGCAAAATGCATTATTATAAAGTAATAAAAGATCTTAGTACCTGTAAGGTGAGAGCAGAGGACGCTACGTAACCCATACAAAAATCATCCCCGCTCTTATCAATGTCACGTCGAAGAGTAGGCCTCCGCGCCAAAAATAGACGCAACAATATTCTCTTGAACAAAATAGACGTATGCCACTTTATTTCAAATGAGGTCAGATTTTCTTATGTTTTGTAAAAAAATGGCCTGCGGCCTTATTTTACTCTTCAGCTTTTCCTTTGTGAGGTGCTAGACACGGCTTATACAAGGGAATAAGAGAAAAAAGAAAGAGATGATTATGAAGTTAAATGAAGTGTATTGGGAAGGCATGAATAGCATAAAAGGTGTTAGAGGAAGTACGGAGGTTGCTTGAGATGAAAATTAAGAAAAAAATGCAAACAAGTAGGATGGAAAATTATCATGAAGTAGGTGAGGAACGGTTAAAGAAGAAAAGAAAGGTTAGAGAGACATTAAGGAAAGTAAGAGACGGAGAGGCTGATTGGGAAGAATATGATAATACTAGACAGGAGTGGAGAACAGAGGAAAAAAAGGAAAAGGAAAAAAGAAGGAGAATCGAAGAGGAAAAGATAAGTAAAATTAAGTGTGAATGGGAGATAAAGAGGTTTATGAAAAGAAGGGGAATTGTAGGAGGAAATAGAGTAAGGTGTTGTTTAAATCTGAGAGAATGGGAGAGAAAATGTAGAAATGCAGAGTTTGTATGGGAAGAAATGGAGGGAGGGTAACTAATTGAGGAAGAAAGAGGGTTATGGAGGATGAAGGAGTGTGGTGTTGAAAAAATAAGTGTGGTGTTGAAAAAATAAGTGTGGAAGAGAGAAAGAGCGGCCCGGGTAGAATGACTGTAGAGTATGGGAATGTTTGAATGAGAGGGGAATAAGTGTGTTAGTAAGAGAGATGGATAAAACATGGAAAGCAGAGGAGAAAGTGTTCGGAAGAATGGAAGAAAGAGGAAAGTGTACCGATGTATAAAAGGGAGAATAGAAATGAGGTTGATAGATATAGAGGAGTAAAAATTATGGATGGATTATATAGGTTATATGCAAAGGTTCTAAGTAGGAGATTGGAAGAAGCAGTGATAAAGGAATTCTTTCGTATACTCAGAATGGTTTTATCAGAGGTAAAGGGACTGCAGATAATATTCTTACTATAAATTACGTGGAATCAAGAGATAGCGAAAGGAAGAAAGATGTATCTGCTGTTCATTGATCTTAAAGCTGCCTTTGACAGGATTGTGACAGAAAAATTATGGGAGAAAATGGAGAAGGAGGGATTTCGAAAGGATTTAGAAGAATGGTAAAACGAATGAATGAAGGAACGAAAATAAGGCCGGCAGTGAATGAGAAGGTAACGGAATGGTATGAGACGCATACATGGAGTAAGGCTGGGATGTCCACTTAGTGCCACTCTGTTCAATATTTATTTGTCGGATTTAGTGGATGTATTGATTGAAGGGAAGAGATGAATGAAATGATTGAAAAGGTGAAGAGATATATGGATGGTACGTAAGGTGAATATGGAAAAAACAAAAATAATGGTGTGCAAGAAGGGAGGGAGAGAAATTAAGATTGATTGATGAATTTAGTATAGAGGGGCAAGGAATTAAGAGAGTGAAGAGGTATAAATATTTGGGTTTTGATGCATGGAGCAGAAATATGGGCGGTGGGAGAACGAGAGATAATAGAGAGAGAGAGAGAGAGAGTACAGGTGGATTGTATTAAAAGAATCTTGGGATAGACAGGAAACACCTAATGATATAGTTTTGCAGGAGATGGGAAAGTATAAATGTTGGACTAGAGGAGTGAAAAAGATGGCGAATTTTGAGAAGAAGGTAGTGAATTGATGAATGATGTAGGTTGGTCAAGGAAGTGTATACGGAAGGATTGATGAAGGAACAAAGAGATAAATGTGAGAATGAATGGCTTAAAAGCAGAATGAAAGTAAATGAGAGAATTGGATGGTGTTTAAGTAGATGGTTTGAGAAGATGAATGGAGGTAAAGAAGTGGTAAATAAAGTTGTAGAAAGGATGATGGATGTAGAAAGACAAGAGAGAGAAGCGAGAGGGAGAGAGGGAGAGAGAGAGAGAGAGAAGGAAGATTTGATGTTAGTAGGTATAATAGTACGAGTAAATATAGATGGAATAGTGCAAATGATGGGATGAGTGGATATTTGTTATCATGTTTAAGTATGAGAGACAAAAGAATGATTGCGATGTTTAGATGTGGTAATGACGAGGGTGGAAATAAATATTGGATGAATGAAAAAGAGAGCGTAGAATATGTGGCAGGAAAGAGGAAAAATGGAGTCATTGGATTAAAGAATGTGAAAGGACAGAATGGAATGATAATGAAAGCAAGGTAGGAGAAAACTTGAGTTTAGGTAAGGAGAGAAAAGGAATAGAAATTATGAAGAGAATATTGAGAGATATATAAAAAAGAAAGTAAATGAAAATAGGCCGGGTATGATGAATAGGGAGAAAGAAAGAAAAATAAGAGGACTGGATAAGAAGAAAAAATGAGAATGTAAGAGAAGAAGAGAGATGTAGGGAAGATAGAGGAGGTAGTGAGAAATATAGGTACAGCAAGAGTGAAATGAGGAGGGGTTAGGAATGCGTAGAGTAGTAGGAAGAGGGACCAGGGATGAAAAGATAGAATGGGGAGGGGGGGTACAGAAATATGGGCGAGAGGATAATGAAGTCTTCCCTTCTCAATAGAAAATAATTAATTTGAATTAAAATATGTTTCATTATGTTAATTTTGTATATATTGTAAAAGTTATGCCAATAAAGGTTTTTTGATTGATTGATACAAGGGTTTTCCACAAATAGTAATGGGCAAGTCAAGTTAATCTTTGCGTCTTAGTGATGATCATCCAATAGAAATGTCATTAAAAATCTTATTCACAGATATATAAATATTAAATTATTAACACTTACATGTGTATAGATTATTTCTAATTAAGACAGAATAAATTAGAACATCGCATACATTATATACCCTAATAAAACCTTGAAACAAAATTTAAACTTTTCTAAATAACAACAATTAAATTTCTATTAAGAACGCACAAATATTAATTAATATGGATATAAACATTTAGTTACAGAACGTTATAACCAAGAGAATATTCAACACTTATGAAGTCATCGAAAAAAAAAACACAAATTTTACTGAATTTATAAAATTTCATATATAAGTGATTATGTTTTTTAATGGAAAAAATATTTGTGCCTTTTCATTTGCATTAACAATTATCGCAATCAGGTAAACAAAAAAACGAACAAGATTTCATAATCACTACTAGTTACGTATTTTGTTTTATTGAAAAATTTAATTAAATGCACCTACTTTTCGAGGAAAACAGGTTAACATGTTAGAAACTGAATATGATGGCATAAGTTTACATGGATTTAAATAAAAAACATTGTCATTATTTTTATCATATTATTCTTGAATTGTACATTATTAGTTTGTGCGTACACTAAATTGACAACTAAATGACAGTGTATGCCCCATAAAATATTTTACACAATGAAGTAGAAAATATTAGTCATCAATAATTTTATGATAATAGTTACGCTTGTTTAGATAATATTTTGCATGTGAAAAGTTCAAAATCCTTAAATAATATATTTGCTGGTTTTAAAAATAGCTCGTGTAGAATGTGAATTAAAAAAAAAATATTAATAAAATTTAATGAGATAAACTCTACTTAATTTTTCATGTATTAACATTTTGTGCAAATTATGCACCTACTTAGGTAAAGTACCTGGAACATTTTCTTAACCCTTCAGTGGATGGGTGGGTTCAAAATTATACGAGCGAACGGGTGAGGATTGTTAGGCCCATACAGGTAAACCCCGTTGATTGCGAAGGACACGTTCAGAAAAAAGAAAAACATTTTAGCATGTTATCTGATATCGGATAACATCCCATGTAAATTAATTATTGTTGTAAGTAATCCACTAATATAATATAAAATGATTAATCAAATTTAATTCAATTCGGATATAATTGATAAATTCGCTAAATAAAAATTTAATGAGCGCGAGAAAAGCGTAGATGTTTAATAACAATGGAGTGGAAAGAGATTAAGTGAACCAGGCGCTTTCACCATATATGTCACGTATTTTTTAGGCGCAGAGTTACTCTCCTACGCGACATTGGGGAGCAGGGATTTTTGTATGGGTAAGTATCTCTCCCCTGCTCTGCCCTTAGCGGTACTAAGTTCCTTTCTAACTTTATAAGATTGTACTTTGGTTTAATACTTGCTTTAATTTATCAACTACTAATAAAATTATTATTTGAATTGTTCATATGTAATGTTCTAATTATAATCCCAAGTTTGTCCAATGGAATTTGGAATAAAACACTAGACTGTACTATTGCTAAGGTAGAACTACCGTTCAAATTAAATCGTGCCTCTTGCACCTAAATAATTACTGGTAACGCCAATCCTTAACGATAGTCGTGAGCCTCAGACAGAAAAATGAAAGAATAGTTTAAACTTAAATAAAGAATGTATTAAGTATTAAATGAACTAATCAGTTTCCGAATCCACCGATTATAATTGGTATAACTATAAAAAAATTATAATGAATGCATGGGCAGTTTCCGCAATGCATACATGAAATTAAATAAAATACTCGTTCACACCAACAAATATCCCTAACAGTATTATAGAACCCAGTATTAAATGAACCCTAACAGTATTATAGAATTAGAGTACTTACGTTACAGCTGCCGTACATCACAAACTTTAATTATAATTTATTTTTATATTCGACGCACAGTGATTTTATTTATTTCTTTAGATTTATTTTAGATTACCTTGATCAATAAACAAACTTGTTACCAAATAATTTTAATCTACTTTATTCGTAAAAAGCATGCTTAGAAGAATGATCTAATTTATTAGTAAAAATACTGACTAATAATTACTGCCTATTTAATTAATACTTCCTCGTTACTAAACGGACATTCTAATTTATTCATGACTTTATTTTTATTTAATTAATATTTTAATCAGAAATAATTCCCTAGTTAGCATAGGTTCACCCTCTACATAAATTGTTCGTACTACTTCTTCCCCTTCTAATTGTATATTACATTTAGCTAATACAATCCACTTAGGTGTCTATACTACAATCTTGTTAATTACCTTTGGTGATAATTGAGGTCCACTAATCAAAAGTGATTTTTGCTCTAACTCAAATGTACACAGAATATGGCCCGCTCACAGAATATGGTATTATGTAAAAAGTTTATTTAAGACAAAATTAAATAGCATAGGGTATAATTAATAATCAATAACTATGCCTGCATTTGATCATAAAAACGGATCTATTGTAGTTTACCCAATAGTCCACTTTTTTAAATCTTATTTACGAAATCTTAAATCAATTTTTTTACATTATTTGTCAGTGTCTAATGTTCAATCTTTATAACATCAAAATAAACAGGAACGTGGATAAATTGTCACGTTGCACTCGCCACCGTTCCGGAAAATTCGGCTCAGAAAATTTGTCCGTTATTTGGGTTTCGAGGAACTACTTCCGTAAAAATCACTAATTTACTATAATAATAATAATAACCTTTATTGGCATCAAATAAATTTAAATGCTTACTTCAACTTTAGTACTAATAACACATAACTAATAATTTATTTCATAAGTTAAATTATATTGTTATTTTATTCACCTTTACTTCCTGCGTTATCCGCCGTTTCTCACAAACATTTTTTTACAAAAATTTACATAACAAACCAAACATAAAATAGAATATAAAACAAAAGCAACAAAAAACAAAAGAAAACCACAACATAGAATTAAGAAGGAATAAGGACTTCATTTACTTTCATTTACCTCGCTTCCCTCTTCTTTCTATCTTCAATAGTCTTTTCCATTATCCCTATCCCATTGATCCCTCCACCCAAACATGCTCTTTTATTCCCTCCCAATTGTCTTTCTTCTTCACTTCATATCATTCCCGTACATGCATTCACCCAATGCTCCCACATTTCTTCACATATCCCACATTTCCCACATTTCTTCATCTCTTCCACATATCCTACATTTTCTTTCCCTCCCATTCATCTAGTATCTGTTTCCCCTTTCCTCACTACCACATCTAAATCGCGCAATCATTCTTTTTTTCCATTCCTTCATTAGCTGTCATATATTCTGGCAATCCCTCCCCATTCATTATACTGTAATATTTCCGGTTGTATATACCATTCCTTAATTTTTTCCATCTTTCTTGCATCACAATATATTCATCCTCATCTCAACTTCATTGTCAGCTTCTTCCAAAACGCACATTTTCTCATACCATCGACCATCTTATTCTGTAATAAATTTCTTACCCTTTCTTTCCGACATACCTTACTAACTTGTTTATACCTTTATTCCATCACTTATAATTCCCACATTCTTGCAAAACAATGTGATTTACTATTTTTGCATCTATAAGTATATTTTTGTCGGCTGTCTCTGCGTACGGAGGTAACTCTTAGCAATTTAGTCTTGTACGTTATTCTGATTGGTTGAAAACTTATGTTTTCGTAGAATTTCGACGGAAAAATAATGCAATATTGATCCTTAAACTTGCTAACGGATTAAAGATGTTTTCCTATTGGTTGTAGTTCTAAACTTCCTAAGAATTTAAGAGAACACAGCGTGCCGGTCACACAGCGTGCCACTGTCCATAGGCGACACACCAAAAGATTCTTTCTGCCAGATAATTCCACATAAAAGCTTTTCGGTAGAACATGGAGTCTAATACAGCAATGGTAAGACCTATCATATGGAGCTCTGGTCTGATGGTCTAAAATGGAACAAAAAAGGAAAAGAAGTGCATGACTGAGAATAGCTGGGGCAATGTCTACCTGTCCTACAGATGCGTTAGCGGCAATGACTACTTCAGGCTATGTGAAGAGGAAGCCTCTGATGCAAGCTATAGAAAAATAAAAAACAAAACATTGGCAACCTCATAGGAGACTTAAAGATCCTTATATAGCCAGGAGAGGTACAACTCATCGATTCTGGGTGGGATGATATGCCACTAAGATTCAACTTTGACCAACCAGTTTAAGTTGTTCTTCCTTCCTCCTTGAAACTTCTAGGAGAACGAACCTTTGTATGGCGTAGAAATCGTACATGATGGGTCAAAACTAGACAATCGTGGAGCATGAGGTGGGGTATACATAAAGTCACTAATCATTGCAGCGTTAAAAATCGTGGTATAATTGAACGTAAAAGGTTTTCTTAAATTACTCTTGACAATTTAGGACTAATAATTATCAAAATTAGAAAACTTTTCAATATCTTTTCAATGTACGAATTACTTGTATTGGCATGATATTACGC
>WYDF02287330.1:0-16573 GCA_009867245.2 Adranes taylori
CTAAAACAAATCTATATAATCAAATTAAATATTGATAAAACAATAGAAACATTGCCAGACTTCATATAATTTGCCTATATTTTTTAATTAACAGATATGCTAACCTCTAATTTTCTCGAAATAAGAGAAAATGGACTTACACCACTTTCAAAATAAACGGTCCATGTATTAAATTAATTCCAACATGGATCATTAGCAAATTTTTTTGACTGATGAGTCGAAGCGTGTTACCAATGGAGCAAAGTATGCAAATTACCGCAACATTGAAGATAATTTCAAATGATCAAAAGCAATACAAAACAACCTCAATGGAAATTTATTTGCCATATTTACTTTTCAATTGTAATTTGAAGAATCAACTGTTAATTCACTCGTGAATACTGTGATAACATTGTTGAAAATGTAATTCGAAAATACTGAATGATGCTTCGCTAAAAAGCTTGAAAAAACTGATATCCATATTTAAATCCGGAAAAACAAACAAAAGAAGTAGGAGAATAAAAGGTATTGTGATATATGCGAGCAGTAAGTATGTGAAATTATTCACTCATATACATTCATTGTTTAAACATTTTGTTAGTACAAGTGTTCTAAAATAAAGAGTCCTAATTAGAAATAAAAAGTTTTATGCATATTTTAATATTATACAAGATAAACAAGTAATTTGAGGATTCATTGTAATTCCCATCTGGTTGTTAAACATAAATGTTTACAGACATTTTATCACCAGCAGCGGAAATTGGATTATGTAATTTATTTTAAAATAATTTCATACTACTTATATTATTAAATTAATTAACAAATTTAGCACTGTTTGATTGCATGAAGAATCAAGTGGTCCGGTTAGAGAAGTTACAAGGTTAGATTATTAAGTTCCATAGAAGGAATTATTATGTTTTAAGCTAAACTCCTTGCAAATCCTTACATTTGATCTTTCCATGTTGTAATGCTTTGACAAAGTATTTTATAAGATTTAAAAGTAAGTAAAAGTTTGACTGAGGTTCAATGAATACACTAATCTAGTGAATCCGGCGGTTCTTCTATTATCAGTACTCTAGTAACTATAGTAATTGCTCGTAGCTAGTAGTTAGTCCACTGAATCTTCAAAGGTTATTTGTTAGCTGAATGGGCGACTCATTCAAATGAGTCAAAACGGCTGCTGACGGAATTTTTAATGGGATGACTTGTTGGTCACATTTATGTAGTTATGTATTGCATTAATCACGTTGAAACCAAATGGTGTTATTTCATAAATGTTAGCCACGAGAACTGCTTAAAATGCCATGAGCACTGACAAAGGCTGAAACATCAAAGATTGATGGGTATATACAAGTGAATACGTGCATATATTGCATTGTTTGTCTAGCTGCATAATCCTTAAAGAAAAAACACCATTCATTAGCATTCTAGGATGCTTTCTTTTTATTTGTCAGAAAATTAACATAACATGTTATCGTGGTATTCTCGGTTTAAATTACCATCGATATTCCCTTCGAGTTCTCAAAATACGAACTCAGCTTTTTTTAGAAATCGTACCGCATCAACTGCAACGACTAGCTGTCAACGAAATCTGGAAACAAACACCTTTCTGGCCTGCTCTAAAAAAGTTAGACAACGGAAGACCCATCTATTAGACAGTTTTAGCAAGCTTGATTTATGGTTCAAATGTTTTCAATATGTTCATTGGTGATATCTGTCACTTTTCAAACTATAATTTGAAGTTTTGTCAATCTGTGTCAACCATATTTTCTCGAATTGTTGTAGCTGCAGGTGTACGACACCTTCAGTTGCAACATCTTCAATTCTTTTTCTCCCGCGTTTATATACGACGTTTGTGTATATCCCACGTTTGTTAATGTTTCTTATGCAAAGCGTTTGCAAATTGACTTTGCTGTTATACGCCACTTTCCGTACAATTAATCATTGTACTAAGTAATTCTCTATGCAATTCTTAATTAATTAATGAAATGAGTAATCCTTTAAACTCTAATATAAATTTGTTAATCAAATTTTATTGAATTCTCTTATATAAAATAATAAATTTAATGAAGAGAGAAAAATTTATAAGTGTAACGCCTAATCATTTGGAAAGGGCTAATGCGAGAACGCAATGCGTTGGTCCGTGATGCATTAGTCCGCGAAGCCGCGATCTCGCAGCTTAGTACAACAGCGTAAAGATTCTCGATGTATACATACACCCCAAAAGGTTTTGTCACGTAGGCTGATCCGGCCTTGCACCAAAACCGCCAAGCAGAGCAACGTAAGTTTCATTCCTAAAATCTCAAACGAATCAAAGATGTTTCCCCATTGGTCGAAATTCAAAACTTCTTAAGATTCTTAGCAGAAGTTTTCTGGAAGCCACGGCAATCTAACCGTCAAATTACGAAAACGCACAGTCCAAGCGACGTTTCGGCAAACATAATTCCCTTTCAATGATCAGATCTACGTTCTTGTACCGTGAGACAAATTGCGGTCTTCAATCTGACTTGCTAGAAATATGGGCCTGTAGCAATTCGCTTATTTTATTAAATCTAAATAAAAAGGAACCAAGTCAATAGTAACACTACAAAGAATAGATATTACAGTGTTATTTTCTGCTGAATCTTTCGTTCTCTTCTCATCATCTTCTTACTCATTTCCTTCACTCACATTATTATTTCATAAACCTTTCCTTGTCACCTATGAATTTAATGCGAAAACGAGAAGTTCAAAGGTAGAGGAAGAGAGGAGCCAATGGGTAGCTTCACCAAAGCAACGGAGATGACTAAGATAGAACACCAGAGAGGCCAGTCCAAAAAGGATCTAGTAGATCTACTTGAACCATTCACAAAACCGAAGTTTCAAACTAACCCCGCTCACTAATTCCAGCCGCAGCTCCAGACGATGTGCCGTTACCTCCTACTTCAGGCAAAAGATGATTGTACACTGTGACACGTGAACACGTGAACATATGCTATAACTCATACAACAGTTCTCATGTCCATTTCCGTTCAGCTCGCATCACCGAACACGTATTTTATACCTTCGTCAAGATAACTGGCTGGAATAACTTACAATGTCTTCAGATAACCATACGCCATTCAACCATTTAATGTCATCGACGTCCGCCTGATGAGTAAGAAGAGAAGTCACGTACAATCGGAAGAACTAATAATAACAAAAATCAAATTATCTTTAGTTTGATTTAGTTCCCTACATTTGCTATTTTGGCTAACGGGATATGATAATGGAATCATCCTAATATATTTTGAATTATAAATGGAATCGATACATTCTCAGTAAATTAATAATCGCAAATCGAGTCACATATATGAAGTTACATTGAGACAACAGCAGAGATAATGGAATCGTGTTACCTCACAATGAGTGAGAAAAGGTTTAGTTTTTTACTAAGATGTCTACGGCTCGACGATATTATAAACAGAGCCGTTCGGAAATAATTTGATAAATTGGCACCGATTCGGGGTTTGCAAGAGGCGTTAAGTAAAAAGTTTGAAAATATTTCGCACCAAGTAAATACGTTGATTTGCAGCTACTTTTGATTACAGTTACAGTTGTTAGCAGCTACTGGTATTTGGTCGGTGTCCTTTCCGAAAATATATCTCAAGTAAACCCGCGAAATATGGTGTAAAAATCTTTGCATTAGTTTACGTGTAGTTGGCGTAGACTATGAATTTCGAGGATTATATTGTTATTAAACGGAAGGTGTCTATAATAGAAGTAATAAAACAAAGGATATAGTTTTGCGAATAGTTGAACCAATCCAAGGTACAAACCTAAAAATTTACGGGAGGAACTGGTTCTCAAAACTCTTGCTGAAGAACGCATTATTTATCTGAAGACGAGAAGAAAAAATAAAGAAGAGATACCTAAAGAATCCTTGCCTAATAAAAAGAGAGAGGCTAACACTTCAATATTCAGTTTTCAAAACAATATTACTCTCATGTACTACTGTACCTACTATGCACAATGATCAAAATATTGGTGAATCAACACCGAATAAAAAAACCGAAAATGCTAACATTCTACAACCAAACCGAAGTGGATGAAGATCTTCTACACCAATTATGCCAGAGGTCACATGTAGCTAGAAATATGCGACGATGGCCATTACATTTATATGTATTTAAAAATGTAATGTTCCTCTTTGTAATCTTTGTAAGTTCTGGTCCTGATTATCATAATCATTTGAAGACGCAACAGATAGTATCGACGCAAAAGCGACCACTTGATATGGCAGAACCACCGACATCCGGTGCTGTTGTTAATGCATTTGGAGACGGGCTGAGTGAACCAAAACAGCCACGACTACAATGTGATATTTGTAATATTGACTTTGGCTGCTGCAAAAACAAAAGATTTGTAAAAACAAAGAGGAACGAATTCCTACAAAATATTGCATTGGAATTGATTAAACCTTAAATTACTAGGAGGTCTGAAATAGTTACGTAAGAATAGTGTAAAGAAGCAATTTGTCCTCGTTCCAATTTAGTTTTATGATAGTTTGTGCGCCTGATAATTTTAAATTATTTAAATAATTGAGGATGGCTAGATTCTTCGAAATGTTTAGTGGTTTGAGAACTAGTTACAACAGGTGCAAATGTTAGTTAACATTTAGTTTCATTTAAACTTTTATTCATGAAATAAACTATAGTTTTAAAATATTTAAAACACATTACTTAAGTTAGAAAGTCACCATGCGCAACATAGAGCAGCATTATTTCTTCCATCGGAAAAATACAAGAGAGATGACGTAAATTATACAAATTATACGTAATAGGCGAGATCATCGCTGATTATTGATAGCAGATAGACAGTAGCGTGCTGTTATCACTGTGAATAAATCTGATCGATAATAAATCAATCGTTGGTTATATCGTAGCGTATGACGCTGTTCAAGTATGAGTGAAGAACGCAGAGCTGATTGGACATGAATCCATTATGGTTGAGAGTAATTAGTGAATTAGTCGGGTGAGAATGCATTACTTAGGTGAGAATGCAATAAGCTCTAGCAATTTACTAGAGAGAAGAAGAAGTAGTGACGGACATTGATCGTAATCTTATTGGAAAGTATCTAGCCAGAAAATGAATAAAAGCTACAGAGCACACAGAGAGCGAACATTAGTAGTTAAAAACTGAACCCTCGTTGTTTAGGGGTTTGAAGATAAAATCAGAATTAAATTCAATAAAATCATAATTTATTCCAAATTAAGTCATGAATAATTTGTAATTTGAATTGTTAAATAAGTTAGATATAAGGCCAACTATAATTAATTAAGGACCGATAATAATTAAATAATTCTTTTAAGTCAATTTAAATGAATTAGTAAAGTAACTGTGTGCAAGTATAAATTAAATTGGTGTGTGGTAAAAATTAAAATGTTTATAAATAATTTGGGAACCAATTTGATCAGCCATGAACGCCAGTTTTATTCATCTATGCGCGCGCATTATTTGAAGACGAGCATTCATTTATTTTGTTATTTTACTGAGACGTCATTTATTTTGAAAGCACGAATTATAATTTTATTTGCATGTACGCATTTCTTAAATTATACTCAATACATTTTGTTAAGTTTATGCATTTCTTTCATTTAATTTGCCTTACGTTATTAAAGATAATGTGTCGATGTTAAGATTCTGCACTGTTTAATTTAACATAGGGTTGATCTAGTAGAATTGAATATTTAAAGTACTCGTAACCTTATCAAGTCTTGTGTTTCGTTTTAAGAGCTGACGGGAATCGAAGTATTATAACTTTATAACACTCCAACTTATTTCTTTGAGTAGATAAATTAAAGTGAATCGCATTTTCTAATTATTTTACGTGACATTACCTTATGCCAAGAGAGAATCGCTGTGTCTCCCATTCCAAAGATTCTCTCTGCCCCGTCACGTTGGGGAGTAAAAGCATCCCCACAACTAACGGTGACAATAGAGATCAAAAGACGAGCAAAATTACTGCTAGAAATAGCACCTACCAATGTAGGCATTGTTGAACGAAGAGGAAATAGAGGTCATTATCACGAATGTGGTCGATACAAGGATAAGTTAACAAGAAGATTTTGTTGGAAATGTGGAGAATGGATGTACCCGAAACATTTAAAAGACGTGCACTTCCGATGCTATGAATAAATAAACATTAGAGTTTTCAGTTGGAATAAGGCTATAATGTTGCTTTCAGATATATGCACTCTCTTTTATTTTAAATTTTAAAATATATTTATGTACATTAATAAAGTGTTATCAGCTTATTTTTATCCCTATAATAAAAGCCGTTAAAATTTACTTACAAGTTTAATATCAAAGAATGTATTCTATTATAATATATATCAATAAAGTAAATTGTTTTGAGATGGGATATTTTCAAAATGTATACTTTCACAGATTCTAGGTGAAGGTATATAATTACTGCATTAGTTGAATAATTTTGGTGAAGTTAAAGATATGTCTTTAACTACTGTTTGATGAAACTTATTTTCTGGTTCTGAACAAATTCTTCTTATCGCTCGGACGAAGCTCACAAACTCTCACTGTCGCTTCACTCTAATATAGTTACTCGGTAGAAGAACATTCTTTTCCTATATTCGTGCTGACATCACCTGACCGCCATTAAATGTACATATAGAGTAGATGAAACATAAGTGATATAATTTTAGAACACCCACAATTGTTAATCGTATTTAAAACTCACAATCGCCCTCAACGCATATGTAATAATACTTCAGGATATGAAACGCATGAATGCATGCTCGAATATTGTCAATATTCAAAACATATCGTTTTGTAAATTCATACAAACGAGGCGTAAGCTAGTATATATCCTGTGGAACAATTCATATGGATGTAGACCCCAATGGCATGACATTATCTGCCGTAATAATTTAACATAGCCTCATAAATTTTCAAATTGATAAATATCCCTTGATTTAATGATTTAAATCCCTTCTTGAGATCCTAGCATTTATTAATTTTGTTGCTACAAGACTTGTTTCAAAACAACATTATTTAGCAAAACCGCAAA
Source organism: Adranes taylori (assembly GCA_009867245.2). NCBI lineage: Eukaryota > Metazoa > Arthropoda > Insecta > Coleoptera > Staphylinidae > Adranes > Adranes taylori. Next base: position 7,025 of record WYDF02287330.1, read on the forward strand.
TGATTTATGTACTGTGTACTCAAATGGTTTATGACATCTTCCTACGTCGTATGCAATTTAAGGAAATTATATTTTAATCACGTTTGTTTATAATGCGATATGCTGCCTGTTAAAATGTTGATATTTTTAGGATATAGAACATTTCAATGAGAATTTGTTAGCTGTTAATTAATTCAATACAAATTAATTTAAATAGTTAATTCTAGTAGTCAAATATATTTAATTTGTAGAAAAAACTTTCGCGCCAAAATAAACGAGAGAGCAACAGAAGAGGGAAGAGGGAAAGAAACGGCCGCATTTCGTTCGCAGTAAAATGGTTTAATGTCTGTGTTTTTTACAAAGATTGTTTTATATTTTCGTTAGCAATTTTGAAAAAGAGGCGTTTGAGAAAGGAATTTTTGTATGTGTTTGTAAGATCAAGAACTGAAATAAAAATTTTTATAGCTTCAACAGTTCTTCCAACCGCCAAAGTTTTTTATGTGTTTCGCTGTTTCGCTATCACAATTTCTAGAAATGTTGATGTAAAGCTTCTAGATGTTATCGTTTGGCAGAATTTTTAGTATGCCGTTACGATTTTCAATCTTATGATTTCAACGGTCTAACCGCCGAGTTTTCTGAGAATTTTAGCAGAAGGCGGTTTTCGATTGGATGCTTTCCGAGCTGTCGCTCACGTAGAGCCAGTAAGCTTGTCCCAAACCTAAAAAGCTGTGGCACAGGAACCAAAATATAGTCTCATTTCTTTTTCATTCTTTTAGTACCACCTAACGATGGTGTTAGAGACTGATATATAGTAAACTAGATGTACAGAAGGTACATAAAAAGCAATAGACCTGGCGCCTTGAAGCAGCATTCAGACAATAGCACTTTTCGTGAAATTCTCTTTATAAGAGTAGACTGCAATTCTATATTTCAACTGTGTATAACTGCATCTGTATGTAACTGAGTAAACTACAACTGCATATTTCTGTTAGAAATAAATCAGTTAATTTCGTCATATTTGTAAAGATTCCTACTTACAACAGAAACATAAAAGGTAATCCCTTTAATTTCAACACACTAAAGGTACATGCTATTAAGTACAGTTACAAATTAAAAATTATAAACATCAAATCTGCACTCCAACACTTCTCTATTTGCTATTTTGGATAGTGATAACGTAATTCACCCACAGAGCATTTCCAATTCTCTGAAAATATGCAAAAATTAATCGTTTGCTCTTTCCATTGTGTTATTTCCAAGAACTTTGTACCTAAGTTTGGGTACACAATATATAATTTTGTCAATGGTTTTTATAATGCAAGAGGCAGAAAGATTAAAATGGAACATAACGGGTTATCGCTATTACTGAATCAAAACGACGTTTAGGTGCTTAAAGACATTACACCGTTACTAAACCTACAACTCAACGGGCTAACAAATCTGCAGAATGCAGTATTTTAGCAGAATGTGTTTCAATAAAATGCATTGAAGATTTTGGTAGAGTAGGAGTGATACTACCACCGCCTATACATACCACTACTTACATTCTCTTGGATAACCGTAAAGCAATCAACTTTAATCCTTAGAAACTTTAACGTATCAGGCAGAAATTTGTGATTGGTCGGAAGTACAAGCTTCCTAAAAAATGTAGTAGCAGAAGTTCCTTTCAAGCTTCGCTTTCAAGCTTTTTTTTGGCGGACGCCGTTGAACGCGACCGGCTCCAGCAACATTCCAGAATCAGCTTCTTCCCAGAATATTCGCAAAAAAGGAGCCATTCAGGCTAGCTTTCCTCAGATGCATTTTGGGTTTGACGCTAGTTGCTGTTGAGTGAGAAATCGCACATCTTAACTAGCCGAATTCCCCATTAGATAACCAACTTACTTTTGAATCTGATGGCATCTATAGTAAGCGCAACCATCGAGATCACTTATTATTATTATTATTTAAATTAAATTAAATACATCTACAGTCATCAACAAAAATTCAACAATCTTCGATTTAGGCATATATACTCCATTCATAATTTTTGGCTGAATCTTTCGCTCCCCCAGCTCCATCACCATGTCCTACTCTTTAATTTCTTTGTTTATCTCACTTATAACAATATTTCACATACCCTTTCCATGTAGCTACTTTCTTCAATGACAAAATGGGGAGGCTAAAAGCAGAAGAAGAAGAGATGCCAAACGTCTGAAGTATCAACTAAGCCCAGACGAACGCAATAGGACACCCGAAAGACCAATCAAACTGCGTCGTTTACGCACACCGCGAATGCTAGTAGATATACCTGCACCAGTCACTCCACCGAAGCAGCAGGAAGAACCAACGACACCTCCTGGCAGTGTGCCAAGCGATGTGCCATTACCTCCCATGCCCGCAAAGGGTGGCTCTGTAAGTTACACGTGAAGAGCGTGACCGCCGCCATTGCTACAATAAATATCATCGTATTTTCAACAACGTATTTCACCATCTTCGTAATATTAATGGACCGGTTCCATCTACAGTATCTGCGGTAGAACTTCGTCAATCAATCATTTAACTCCGCCAACGTTATAAAAAAAAGATATAGAAGAAAATCCTCATCACAATCATTTGCTAGTTTTTTAATGAAATGGAATCATTGTAACATTTTTTGCATTATATATACAAGCTACATATTGTCAGTAAATTAAAACCGCGAGTAGAAGCATACATTTGAACTTATAAATATTAGAGAACAATAAAACAAACTAGTTAAACTTATTGCCTTTCTGTGTTTATCATATAAGAATTTAAGTACTTTATTATAACAATTAAGATAAGCGAATTCTAACCCAACCCTATTTACTCTCATGCACGAGCATTTTTAGTTTGCAAAATAAATAGCATAAAATATAAAGAGAAGTATAGTAGTTATAAAGAAAACAAATTACAATCCTGCTGTGATTAGAACAATTCTGTATTACTCTTGTGGGGTCTTACTCCTGAAGCAAAATGAGTGTTTCTTATATAAAAAAGAGCACAAAGAATAATCTTCAGAATGATGTGTAAACATAGCTGTCAGCAAAAAATATTGACATATTATGGTGTCTACACTCTCTCGGTACTGTGTTTTGTATCTAGTCACTATGACCTATATGACAGCGTCAGCAATGGGTCTCACAACTATTAAATAGAACAAAACAAATATCATATTTGCCAAACACAATACTTCAATGTATGAAACTACTGTTGGTACTCTGGCTGCAAACTCTATAATGCTCTGACACAAACGTTCAAAAATATAGAAACATACTACTTATTTAAACCAAAAGTCACAAGTTTCTTGATTACTTGTACACCATAATCTATGATTCATTATTGTAGCTATTGTAAAACATGATCTAGTCAGAGCTAATCCTTCATGTGATTTTCTTGTTTTATATGTGCATTTCGGGAGTCAACTATTTATGTTTAGTGTCAGTATGTGTTTGATTTGGACTTGTAACTGACACTATTTGTGATTCTCTTTGTCGATATAAATGATTTGTGTAATTGTGACTTTGTTGTCATATTTATTCAAATTGTTTTAATAAATATCTAGCTATCGATCTAGTTATTAGTAATAAACTTGAGAAAATTTGTTCTGTTTTACTATCAATTAGTGTGAGTTATATTTCCAGAATGTTTACACCTAGCAATTAAGAGATGAATGAAGTTAATATCTGAGAGAATTATTGTAACGTAAAAAATTACTGGGGAATGTAATTAGTCCTCATGATTGTTAGCAAATATGCTGTCCACTACACCTGTCCAAGTAATGGACTGTGAAAAATGCTCAAGAAGCATTTTTTGAATTATTATATTTCATGGAATGTCTTATCTTATTAATCATTATTTAAGATGTAGAGCGTATATTTATATAGATATATTGTTTGCATAATTATTAAAAAATTCCAACAAATAAAAACTTCCGCCCTTTCCCCACAATAAAAATAATTCCTAATGCAAGCAAACTATGATAGATATGTTAATTGCTTCTTATTAAATTACTCGTGTATATGTATTACTATCAAAACAATATCACATTACGCTGCTTTACATTTATTATTTAATTTGATTAAACTAGTTGATACTAATATGCATCAACAAAATACCTTACCTAATTTTTCGACAATGTCCAGTATTTGAATGTTAATAGATGTACAAACTTTCAATTTGTTTACAATTGGATAAGAACCTGTTTAATATATATTTAAATTTTAAGAATAAATCGATACTATAACTTAGAACCTATTGCTGGTAGTTTCATTTAATTGCTGGTAGAATAACGCCCGTGATTTCTGGCCTTAAATAATCCAAAAATTGCTAACTACTTGATCATTTCAGTACCGCAACTTAAACGCTACTTTCATCTAGCTAACAAGTACATTATAGCATCACTTGCCTATGCTTGTGCAACACTAAAGGAAATACATATTATTTTCACAGTTACACTAATTATCTCAGATCGTAGAAAATCCTGAGATATTTTGCAACAAAATATGTATTGTAACAAGAAAAACGGATTAAGTTAAAAATGGTTGAAATTAGTTAAAAAATGGACTGTCTCTCATAATAATAAAAAAATATACATATTTTTTTATGTAAACCAGCATGAATTTACAGAATTGTTTTTAAATTATATTACACACGTCATATAGCAAGGTTCTAAATGCTTACAAAACAAATTTGATACGCACAACCAGACAGGCGTTGGTACAATTAAACGTTTCACTTTGTGTGCTACATTAATTTATGCCTGACGTCTTTTTAATTGTTAATTAAGTATGTTGGATATGAGCACAGAATAAAATGAAAATATGATAAAAGAGTTGGTATAGTATGTAGAGATGTGTGCTACAACTAACCGTTAATTCAATTTGCTATACTTTATTCTTCTGGGGTAGTAGTATAAACAGAATATACACACTGTATAAATAGAGACCAATATTAAAAATAGAAACTAGTCTTTAGACTAGTTTCTATTTTTAAAGTAAGCCACCCGCTTATCCATAATTTCCACCAATTTTATTCATCAAACGTCCATCCATAGAACAACATTTTATAGAACTCATGAATTCTGAATTTTTTGCTCGTATATCTTTTCCCATATAACTTAAACTGTTAGTTATACAATACTTGTATAACTCACACTGTTATTTTATTATAAATAAAATATGCAAAACAGTGAATGTATGTTCATATAGTCACGCCCCATTTTACTGGAGTATTTGCTCAGATGGATAAGAGAAAACTGGACTTACGGAAACTGTTTTAAACTTATTTGGGATTAAATTAAAGAAAACATTTGAAAAATTGGGAAATTAAAATTCAAAAAGAATAAATTATAATTCTAACGCAGTTGTGGCAGCTTGGGAAGAATATTAGAACAAATAATTGAATTTGAATTCAACAAGAAATTATAAATCGGAATCAAACTTCAATAGGGCTGGTATTAATTTCCCAATATTGCCCTTAGTAATACAAAATATCTAATTTAATAGAAATTTAATAAAAATAATTGATTCTGATTATTGCGCAATCTATTAAGATATATTGCAGTAACTTATTGAAAATAAGATTAGGTCAAAATAAGACGCGAGGTACTTAATAATAACTCTAAAAGTTAACTCGCTTATTTATACAAATTATTATAATATATATATAATCAAAAAAAAAAGAAAACAAATGTGTTTAAAGTTTAAAACAAATAACTCACGTAGTAATAAGAAAAATAGAAATGTTTAAACTAATATCTTTAAAAAAATTAAATCAAAATAGCAACGTTACAATGAAATGCAAATTGTACATATTTACATGTTTTGTAAATAATTTGAAAGCAATACATTTAGATGTGTGTATGTAAGTGATATTTCATACTAATTAAATGTCTGCTTGCTTTAAATGTATGCTTCACTGATTTCCCCTTGTTTATCCTTCGAGAACATTGTTTTAATAAAATATAAAATAATGAGACATATTCACCAATATACCATTAATAATTAATGATTGAAATTTGTTAAAGTTACTTAAAAGAATTTAATTCTGTAGATCAGTTCTTGAATTCTAACAGTTAAGTTAATAATTAGAAACATCTCACATGAGTGTATCATGTGTGATTATTTGTTGTAGCACTGACTGTACAGATATAGTTTTAAAATGGAACGTATTATTTAAACCCATTAGAATCGCGTATTATTAAAATCTGGGCCTATCTAATTTCGAATAATCTGTGCAAGCTCCCGAAATGCCCCTTTATAGACTAGCCAAGAATGCCAGCCTAAACTGGGCACATAGATTAGAACAACAAAGTACTGCGTCCGCGATCTTGTCTTTCCTAGAATTGAATGAAGGTATATCCTGTTCGGAACACCTGCTCTCGGATTCTAAGAATTTCTACGTTTTCTTGAATATAATGTTAAAGCAGTTTGAGTTAATTAGAATATAAAATATGGACTAAACAAACCTATATATAAATTATGCACTTTAAATATAGGTTTTATAGACTTTTATAGGTTTAATTGACTTTATGCATAAATTATAGACTATATTTAATTCAACTCTTTATGTTTTTAGTTACGTGTCATATCTCCACCCTACAATTAATATGACGTCCTAGTTAGTTTCACATCAGTGACACACATATGTAAAACCTTAATTGTTTTGGAAGTTGTATAATACGAAACAATACATGTAATAATACAAATAGATTACTCTAACCAATTTTTAGTATTTAGCCAATAACGTTAACAACCTGAAATAAACGGGCGATTGCATCGTCCGTTTCTTAAAAAAAAAAACAATCTTGCCCAAAAGCTATGCGGTATGAATTTATCTAAACTAGCGATCGTCCAGTGGTCGAAATTCCACCGTAATTCATTAAACTTTTTTAACGTTATTGATGTTTTTTTTCAATTTCATCATCTTGAAATTACACTATTTAAATTTGCATTTGGTCTAATATTATTTTGACTTTCACGCTTTCTTCTTTGTCTCTCACTCAGACCCGTCAATGTCCTTTTTCGAGGCATTATTACGCTTTTAAATCTTACTCTCCTCTGGGTGCGCACTCTCCTTTATGCTGCACGCGTCAAATGATACTGACTGCTGACTGACTACACGAATATCGAATGGCATCTTAGGCATCTGACATGTATGAAAGTAAACAAACGGCAGACTATTATGTGTTTGACAATGGCAGTATGAACGTAAATAATGAATCTGTTATTTAATTTAATTAAATGTATTTGCAACACATATTATATATAGATTTTAGCTTTCTACACTTCTTCTCCATATAAACTTTAATTATGTCAAATCTCGCACTACTTCGTGCGCGCAATATGCTTAGAAAGGGGTACAAAACTTACTCTTCATGTATTAGTATATAGATATACTTATATAAACATCTAGCTATGTCCGTCTGTCTGGAACGCTTTTGATATATATATATATATATGTACGTCTAGCTTTGTGAGGAGGAGGAGTATTCTGATTTGCCTGAACAACGACATGATTGAAGAGAATTTATTATTTTTATTTATGTTCATTGTGATTTTTCTTGTGCCATTTAATATGTGAAATTAAATGTCAAATTTTGTAATTACATTTAAATTAGATATGATCTGGTAATGGATAGTCGTTTTACGACGTGTTATCATCTAGTATGTATATATTATCGTATCGAAAAATATTTTTAGTATTGTTATTTTTAATTTGTTTAGAATGAGAAAAGAGTTAGCTAAATTAATTATTTCTTATTAGTTTAAATTTAATTGCCCAATATTCTTATTTCTTTGCGGCTTACTGTTATCATTTTACTGGAAACAAAAGATGTTTGACGGATTTTTCCATTACTAATTTAAATAAGGCATTAAGCTTTGCATTCTTTTGCTGCCACACAAATATCATTGAATATTCGGTTAAGGATTTTTATATAAAAGGCATATTAACGCTTCTAAAATTTTATTGTGGGAGGATTGCTATCGCTTACTCGTTCCACCTCTTATGCTTTTATCAACAAAATAGAGCAATTTTGGTCCTCAAATTTCTTAACGAACTTCTCGAATATGAAAAACTTCTCTAGTTGGTCGGAAGACAACCTTCCTAAAGTTTTTCAGCAGAAGTTTCTTTCAAACCTCGTTTTTTTTATGGTAGACACCATCGATATGAAATGGCTTAGCTAACACACCAGATGCAGCTTCGTCCCAGAGAATTCGCAGAAACAAGCCACCCCAGCTATTCAGCTATCCTCAGACGCAATTTCGAAATTGTGCTCTTTGGATGTGACGTGAGAACCTCGCTCTATCCGAAGTCATAATTAACAACTAAAAGACCATATCGATCTTACGGGCACTTCGGCGGGTACTTATAGTAGACGTAGATATGATGTGTTCAAAAGTACCGCAATGTCAGTATTAATTTAATTATTAGTTTTAAATCAACTATCAAGAAAATTAAATCTAAAAATATCTATCAACATCATTTGAAACATACATAGATAATTCCATTCATCATTTTTTGCTGAGTCTTTCATTATCTCATTACTCACTTCTTATTTTATTCACTCATATCAATCTTTCTTAACTGTTCCTTAACAAATCTTTGTCAATGGTCCTCCCTGATATCATCATCAGCCATGATATCATCATCAGAGGAAGCGGCCACACAATCATCCAAGCACCGAGACGACAACTGACATGGCAGAGATTCAATACCAGAGGCATGTAGGTCACCATCGACAATTATTCCAATTTGGCAACAGCGAGTAAATCGGCCATCACCGCAACATGCACTTTTCTTCATCCAAATTAACTACAACAATTAATTTAATCCTATCTTCATATCAGCATCATACTAATGGTCTGAAACAATTTACAAGATTCCACAATAAATCTTCGTCATTCAATCATTTAACTCTACCAATATATGGGAAAATCCAAGCAAAAGCTACGCAGCCCAATCAGAAGATAAATTAATATCATAAAATAAAATTACCTCTATTTCGTTATTTATTTTGCTATTTTTCCTAATGGAAATGGAATCATCCTAACAAAATTTGCATTCTAATTAACTTCACAATCTAAAGCTAGTCACTTAAAATCGCGTTTAATCCTTATTAGACGTTATAAATATTAACAAATATTAACAAGAAAAATAAACACCAATTATTGGAACATGTCATTGCATACATAATTATAGTTATAGTGTTTAGTATGTTATTACAAAAATTAAGAACATGCGGATTTCTAACCCAACCCTGAATAATATCATGCGCGAGCATTGTTTTTATGTTGCAAAATAAACAGAATAAAAATATCAAAAACAGTATAGTAGTTATAAAGAAACAAATTACAATCCTGCTTCGATCAGAACAATTCTGTAACAAGTTTCATGAGGATGTCCTCTACTTCAATACAGAGTGTTTTAAGTTATTTAGATTTTTCTAAATCTGTAAGGTTTTGGAAATAATTAAATATCTCACGCTTAATTTAATTCTAAGAAATTACCTGTCAGATCTAAATAGTAAATCATTCCAGTATTGTACATAATAATTGACTATTAAACATT
>WYDF02287341.1:0-16573 GCA_009867245.2 Adranes taylori
TGCATAGAGGATGCAGTGATTTTCCTTACAAGAGCTTTTAAAGTCATTAATGTAAACTAAGAATAGGAGATTTCCTAGTGCACTACCTGGAGGTATTCCATGTATTGTTTTAGCAGTAATAGTCATTGTACTATTTTAAATAAGTATTGTGCAGCACCTCATATTGGAGCTGATTTTCAAAAAACTTAGTATTTGTTGGATTGATCTGGAATGAAAGGAGGAAACAATTAAACGGATATGAAAAATTGGATTCAATGCAGGTTGAGAGCTACTGATGTAATAAATATAAAATAATGTTGTGGTGACAAACACAATTTGATTGCAGAAAAGAACATAATAGGTATACGTAATATCGGAACTCATGTAGTTAGATATTATTTTGTTTTGTTTAACATAAATAGAAGATAATTATATGAAAATAGAAGAAAAAATCTTATGCAAATATAAGAATTTTGTATAATTAACCTACTTAACTAGAATAAGTTGGGTTTCTTTTAATAATCATCTGATATACCTATTTGTATGCATGTATATAGTTAAATTTAAATAAATGTTCTTACAAAATAAAAAATATTGTTAATAATTTTAACATAGTTTGCAAAATATTGTGAATGTTGGTTTTATTGCTTATGTCTTGCGCTTAATTATATAATTAGATGTATTGAACAAAACTATTTTATCATTCAATGTAATGTAAATCCATCTGTTGAAGTTAAAATCTATATTTGGAATATCCCATTGAAGAAAAGATAAAAGAAATGCTGCAAAGATTATATCTATACATAAAAACTCGTGGATGGGATCGCTACTTCAACTTTCATATACTGAAGACATTCGTTTTATTATATTTTGCATAAAACAAAAGTTGATCTATTTACTTTTGACTTTTACCTTATAACTCGTCTATTAAATACAATTAGCACAATAGTTGTTTAGGGTAACTAGTCTACCGTATAAATCTTCTAGCAATGAATTTTGAATTCGCCTACGCACAAATACTCCAACCCACAAATCCTCCGGTTCGCATATTTACCTACGCCGCGAACAATCTAAAAGTATGAAACTTACCGATTTGCAATAATTTTTTCCTTTTTCCTATATTTTATAAAATGATCAGTTTGAACTCCTATCAATATTATAATGTGAACCCACCACTGATAACAGTGTTTATTAAATTGCAAAAGTATGGTCCTATAGATCTCATAAAACGTAAAATATTTTTTCCCGAACTTTAATTATATGTGCTATTATTTAAGTGTATATATGAATGTTCAATGTTAGATGTCGTTTGCCATGGAAACAAACTGAGATGTTTAAGTTGTAACAAAGCATGTTACGAGACAGATTAAATAGATTAGATCAGTTACATTTCATAATTCTTCATAATAAATGAATTTAATCGATCAGATAAATAGGATTTGGGAACCCTAAAACTAATAATGATAATACATTTATTATGTGTAAATACTGAAAACCTACGTAAGAGTTTGCGATTCACGCAATGCTTATCATATATTACATGAATCACAGAGAGATATACTGTCGCTTACTTTACTCCCGCTTTGTTTGACGAATTATGCACGCTAGATGCTTGTGTGTGATGCAAATATTGATCAGTTGGCTGGCGCCATTCACTGGTAGGCTATAATATTGTCACGTGTGCTTTTGAGTAGCTAGGCGCTTACCACCCTCAACCACACCATGACATTATGGGATGGAAAAGGTTTGTACTAGGCTGATCTAAACCTGACGCCTACACACTGGTTTTGGATCGACATTATTAACTAATTAAGTAAGTACTGAAATGATGTTCTTGGAACTGCGAAGGAAGACGGAGATCGTATTTATCGTACTAGATACATCTACGGGGCGGAGTTAGTGGTATCACAAGTGATATAATTCGTATACAATTCAGCTTAAGCGCATCCTATACTAGGGTGAGGTATGAGTAAATGAAAGAGTAGTTTACTTTAAATCCCATATATTAGAACTAATGAACTGAGCAACTACAACGACGCACTAAGTTGATTAATATCAGATAAAAATACTTGAGCTTAATAATTAGTATCATATAAGAATAAAAAATTAAGTTAATAAATATCACTATTCAATAAATTTCTAATAAAATTATAGTTCATCTCATACAACTAGTAAATAAAGTTAGCGCCATTTATGCAATCCCTAAATAAAACAATTAGTACAAATATGCTCACATAATGGTATTCATTTGTACTAGCTGAGGCACTAGACTCTCGACACTCGGCACTACAATTATAGTCTTTTATACGATGCGGTTAAAGGATTCTACGATTCGTAAATTCTATCAATTAACTAATCAAAACTACTATTCTACTAACGTATTTCAACTGGGAATTCATCTCGCGAGTAACTTCAAGAATACATTTTTAAGAACTTCCTATAGTTCAGTTTTTCTTCTGACACTCTACCTCAAAAGTTTCTCAGTAGAAGTTTTTATTATACTTCCCCTTCTACTCGAGTTTCAATACTTTCTAATAATCTAATGCGTTCTACAGCGTGGTACGCCGTCTGCCCGTGAAGCCCGTTCTACCGATTACGTGTAGCCTGACTGTCTTTACCGACCGATGTGCTGGCTTCGTATGCACGTATTGCTAACACACACACCCTTACATTTCACTGGCCTAATTATCATTATTGATTGATTGTTTTCTAATTCAATTAATTCTGCTGATGCTTTTACTATTAGTTACTCAACCAAAAACTACTCAACACCTTTGTTTATATTTTGCGTTTTTCGTGTCATTGTATCACAGTTTTTATTTATCTTTCCGTTGCTAATAGTCATAACATTCTAACTTAATCTATATGTGAGTGTATTATACCAATGTTTACAATGTTATTGTTGCAACAATTCTTGCTTAACTGAAGCTTAGTATTTCCCATTTCGTAATTACTGACCAACTTAATAAACTATTTCAATGTACGTAGCCATCTTTTAGTTACAATTGATAACTCTTTGTTCTATATTTTATAAAACTATATACACCGTGATTTATTTGACACGATGACCAATTCTTTCGTTACAATATACCGCGTCATTATAGCTCGCTGCTAGTGCTGACTGCTGCGTTCTATTGTAACCAGTGGGAATGCCGCTGGGGGTGGAATTATGTGTTACGTCGTCACATAGGGTAAGGATAATACCGAGATTTACATAGGATTGTATGGAAAGACCGTGTCACGTAATAAAGTAAAATGTGTTAGCTCCGCATAGACTCGTATGACAGAGTAAAAGTTGGGCGAAGGTTCTCGTCTATAAATAGCGGGATTTTTGCCCTAATAATTTAGTTCTGATTTTGCAAACACGAAAACAAGCTGTCAAGCAGCAGCAACCAGCATGCGTAGAATGACCAGCCAAGGCAGACAAGCCGAGACAATGAGCTACGCGACAGGCAGCGATAGTCGCCGAGATAGTAACACAATGGGTGTGCCATTTTCTGTATCATATACTGTTTGATTGATTGCAAGAATAGCTTTGTTTCTCTTCCTACCCTTCCATTAACTTATTTCCTATACAATTACGGTGTACACTGCTACCTAGTGCCCATTACAGTTAGTGGTAGTCACTCAGCAACAGTAACATCAATGCTCATCATGGTGTTATGCGCTTGTATTGCTTCCATTTTCCTCTCATGTCCTACTAGAGCATATTCTGCTAGCTACTGCCCATTCAGTTACTTATAGTCACTTAACAACACTAACATCAGTGGCCATTACGGTGTTACGCATCATAATAGTATTTTCCCCTACTTCCTACTTGGGTGTATACTTCTAATTAGTGCGCGTCACAGTTAGTTGTAGTCACTCGCCAACAGTAATGCTAGTAGCATTAAGCCCCTGCAGTAGACTCGTAAGATTCCTGACTTTTCAATTATTCATACATACCCACAATCTGTACCATGATATTTAGATTTATCACTGTGATATCCACGCTTTCCCGTCATTGTCTTGATAATTTTTACATGCTTTCCCCATTTCTAGTGTTTTGATTATTATTATTGCTCCACCGCTAGTAGGTAGGGGGCCAGCTGGGCCAAACAGACGCGACTCAAGACACTCCCGTCCCAACACACACACACCCAGATGTTGGGTCTGCTGCGACCCTTCGAGACCTTGCCTTAACTAAAACAATTTATGACATAACGACGGCCATGTTGGGGTCTAACATAAATAGTTTTTGCGTTTAACAGCTGTTAAAATAAAATCCAAGATGGCTGACGACATGGCATTTCCGGCTGTCAAAATTTGGGGTAAAAAATAACTATAAAAGTAACTAGATTTAGCGCGAAATTTACAATTCGCGGCACTCAAGGATGATGTGTCTAACGTTTTTCATCTGGGGGAATACTTCGGAGGCTTGAATTTTGGTTCTAAAAATAACTAGTTTTTCAAATATTATTAGATTTAAAATGAAATGTAACTAGATATGTAACTATAGATATTCTACGAGTAACGGTTGACGGTTGATATACAAAATAATGTACAGGGACAGTTCAAAAATTTTGAATAAAAAAGTATATTAAAAGTATTGAAATGTAGCAACAAATGGCGGATTTGAACTTTATATTTAAATTTTATAAGCTGCTTCCTTAGCTAAAGGTGCATGTACACTTGTATAATGTCTTTTAATTTTTATCTTTTATATACCGTACAGGTATATAATTCCTGCAGGTATATCAAAGACAATGGATGTTTTGATAATTTTCCTCTTTCACCTTAATACGTCTCTTGTATTGAAATTACAATCTGTTAATACGAAATTCAAAGTGGGGATCATAGGGAGTAATTTTTCATATAAAATATTTTTGTAAAAAAAAATTTCTTGCAAAAAAAATTCAAAGAATGGTCGATTTTTCGGTGTCTGTACATACGTACGGATGTATGTTCAAGAATTTTTCCTTCACTATGGGACCGATCTGGATAAACTTTGGTAGAAAGATGGAGAGTATGTATCTGTTGTTTTTAATTTTTTTTATAAATCCAATATGGCGGACAGGAGCAATTTTTTTGTTCATAAATTTCAACTACGGGACTACGAGACAACTACGAGATATTCAAACTACGAGACTGAAATTTTGCACACATATAGTACATTGTATTATGCGGTGAAGCGGTGATGCCACGTTTGGATCTAACAAACTTTTTGAAATATCTCATTAACAATGAAATATATGACATTCAAATAAACTTTATTGGATAGGCTATATAAAGGCCCTTTGATTATGTTTGAAACATTTTTTTCTAAAATCACAATTTAATATATATACAGGGTATTTTTTGTTTTGCACACTTTGATGTCCATTTTCTCAGAAACTTAACGAAGGATTTTGATTAAATTTCTTATATAGAAAGATCCTTTAATATTTAAGGGATTAAGCGAGTGTAAAAATCGCGCACCTTAGCGCCGGAGTAATTTGAGCTGAGTGTATTACTCTAAATATCTCGGTTCCTATGAAAGTTGGAAAAATGAATATTGGGGAACGTATGTATATCTAAGGGGCATCGATTTTGCCAGTATGAGCTACTGAATATACTTAACTGATCTAGAACAATAAAAATTTCTTCAAAAACTGTTTAGTAACACCCTGTATATTTTTTTACATTTTGGTAGCCATTATAATTCTATTTAACATGATGGGTCTAACTCTTATAGTTTCAAAGATATGACTTGATAACTTAAAATTTGGCAACTTGCCGCCATGGCAATCGACATTCAACAATCATATTATATACACGTAAGGCCTAAATAATAGCTCATATATGCAAAGTTACAGGAAAAATTATTTTACGTTGTATGAGACATATAAACTGCTTTCGCAATTGAATAAGTGTTGTTATCAGTGGCGGGTGCACATTATAATTTTGGAAGGGGTTCAAAATTATTATTTTATTGAGAAATTCAGTTTTAGAATTAGAAGAATGAAATTTCGCTCGCATGTATAGAGCCCAACGTTGCCACATTTAAAATGCTACTAAATTTTTGATATATTTCAGGAACCATAAAA
The DNA here is from genome assembly GCA_009867245.2 of Adranes taylori. Classification (NCBI taxonomy): domain Eukaryota; kingdom Metazoa; phylum Arthropoda; class Insecta; order Coleoptera; family Staphylinidae; genus Adranes; species Adranes taylori. The sequence goes on from WYDF02287341.1 coordinate 6,045, forward strand.
GATAGGACATTTGAATAAATTTTCTTCTATCGGTCACCAGAAGCTCGTCCAATTTTAATTGAATTTTTTTTCTAAAATTGGAAACTAATTTAAAGGTTGTTTATTGTTTTGTAAACTTTGCGATCGATTTATCTGAGACCGGCTATTGTACTATATTAAATATTTCGGTTCCTATGAAAGTTGAAAAACTAAACGTGGGGAACAAGTGTAAGACCCAGGGAACTCATTTGTACGTAAAGCGTACACGAAGAAAAGTGACTTAAAAGCGGTAGTGGGGAAAAATGAAATCAAAAACGGCAGCATACCGCGCGAAAGCGGGCAAATTCATAAGACTAAAAGGCAGCTAGCTTCGCACGCCAGACTGCCCTTTTAGAAATTAGCCGAAAAGAGAATCAAGAGGTTTCGTAGGTTTAGTTGTTGATGCCAAACTGGACAGCACAGCTCCAAATATGGGGTCCGCAAATATCCAAATATTTATCCTACACTATTGTGCTAATTGAATTCAATATACAACATAAAAGGTGACCGTCAAAACTAAAAGGTTCAACTTTTATTTGATGCAAGATATAACAAAACATAGGACTTCGAGTTTATGAAAGATAGGGTGCGTCCACGATCACGCCCACGAATTTTTAAATTTCGGACCGATAATTTTCGGGGCGGGGATGACTCTAACTCTTAAAATATTTTTATTGTTTTGTATTGTATGACGTTTATTATATTCTATAAAAATCGATTGTAGCTTTATGTATAGATGTTTAGTAGTTTTAAAGTATTTTGATCATTGTAAGTTGAACAGTGATTTACTTTTGATTTTGATTGGCAATGTAAACTATCAGGGTCGAAAGTCTACGAGAGGGGGGCACATGTAACATTAAAAGTTTATATTTTCCTTAGTTCCACTTTGATATCTTGTGTAAATTAAATATTCATAAGTTAAAATAGTTAAATTTTAGGCTTAGTACGTTTAAAACCGGAACAATTCATTCAATCGTATATATTTTTGTATAGTTTTGTCATTACGATTATTAGCGCGAGTAATTAGTGGAACACCTGCAAACACCTGCAACCCTTGTAAACACCGGAAGAAAAGTAGAAAGGGGTACGCAACAGTGGAAGACAGTAAAAAGTCACTCTGCTGAAGGCAATTTTCACGGCGAGCCAAATCGGGCTAGGATAAGGCGGAGTCGTGCGATCGCGAAGTGCGAGGTGCTTCTTGAGAGTAGAAACTCGATTGGGTATAGTAGGAACAAAATAATAAATACAATATAATAAATATAGTTTACTGAGAAGTAAATATAGGTAATGAACTTTTAACAGACGTCGGACACTTGTTGGACGGTAACTTTCAGCCGGCTGAAGTAAAGTAGAGTTTAAGTGAAGCAGTTTTTTTTACCGCGGAGTTCATTTGAAAGTTGAATTTACTAAGAATTAAAAATAAGCCTACGTTTAGCGTCGAAATATTTGTAGCTCAAATGTGAGTAATATTATATTGATTTTTGTTGACTAGTTTGAAAATCTTAAACACATTACATTCTAAATTGATTCTTATTATTAATTTTATTCACAATGCTAATTTTTATAAAATTAATGAAATAGAGAACTATTTAAATGTTGTTTGGTAGCTTTTACTTTTGTTTGATGATTGGTGTTTTTATTGCATGTGATTTAATGCATGTGGGTTAATCTTTTCATGAATATAATAAATAGAAATTTAATTTTGTTTTATTATTTTATGAGCTATATTGATCCGTTATAAGATAGTGTTACAAATTGTTTCACATTAACTAAATGAATTTATAAATTATGTTTATTCACCTCATATATAGTTAGCTAGGTTAATTCGGTAAACTTTGGAATTTTATTTAAGTAGCAAAAACCCCACCACCTATATTGTCAGAGACAAAAATATACGCGGCAATATCATATATTTATACTTTATGTATACTCAAGCACTTAAAATTATAACTGTCTCTTATGACTCTCTGCTGTTGAAAATGATTATGATTCTTTTCTTCTTCTTACGCAGTCTCCCTAACGGAGATTGGCGATCCAACCTGTTATCACGACCCGTGACACCGCTGCCCGAAATATCTCCGTTGACGTTCAGATGTACCAACGCCTTATGCCCTTTAACAAGGATTTCTGTCTTCTTCCTACCGACCTTCTTCCCACAATCTTTCCTTATATGATGAGTTGTAGAATTTTGGAGCACTCACCTCTCCTGATATGCCCGATATATTGAAGCTTCCGTTTCTGTATTGGTTTTAATAGTTCTTTGTTCTTTTCCATACTCCTGGGTACCTCTTTATTGGTTTCCCTTTCTACATATGATATTTTTAGCATTTGCGGATACAGGTATATTTCGAATGCCTCTATCTGCTTATCCAACAATGGGTTAAGCGTGCAACTCTCTACCCCATACAGAAGGCCGGGAAATATATAACATCGCAACATACGAATGCGTATATACAGATTCCGGTCTTTATTCGTGAAGAGATGCATCATTGATCTGAATGTATTCCTGGATTGTTCAATCCATGATAGAATTTCTTTTTTGGGGTCGATCTCTCCTTTAACAAAGATCCCAAGATATTCTAAGGAAGGCACTTGTTCCATAATCATTTTATTGATTCATATGATAGCTCTTTTCCATGTTTTAGAGAACACGACCACTTTAGTTTTCTCGACATTCATGTACAAATCGAATTGCGCGCTATGATCAACAATGCGCTCTATTATGTTCTGTAGGGTTGGTAGGGTACTTGCCAATATGACCGTATCGTCCGCGAACCGAATATTGTTGATTAACTTGCCATTGATGTTAATACTATCTCCTACTTCTTCAAGTGCTTCCCTAAACTCTGCCGGGGAATAAATGTTGAAGAGGTCCGGCGACGAGACATATCCTTGCTTGACTCCTTTCCTTATCACCACTTCCTCAGATGTGCTTTCTTTAACTCTGTCTGCTGCTGGTTGATTCCAGTATAATTGTGTGATAATACGCAGGCCTAATGCATCAACACCGATGTCTCTAAGGGTCTCAGCTAGTTTTTGATGTGATACGCAAACAAATGTCTTTCGATAATTAATAAAACATCAGCGTTGATTCCGAGCAAAGCGACGCATTTGTATTTCCATCACGATGGAATTGTGATGACAACCAATGTCTGCGCCAGGATATGTATTTGCACTTTTCACAAATTTCTGCAGATGACTTTTAATTAGTATGTAATCGATTTGGTTTCTGACTCGATGATCTTCGCAATTAGCGGGAGACTTCCATGTCTGCACCCGCCGAGGATGTTGCTTAAAGGAAGTGTTTACGGCAGAAAGCTGATATTCTGTACAGAATTACACCAGGTGTTCTCTTCTGGCACTCCTTTCTCCGAGACCTATTTCCCGGAAACCTCTACTTTGCCCCCCCCCTTACCAATTTTTGTATTAAAATCACCCAGTACTACTGTTATTTCCCCTTTCTTCGTCAAGTTTATGGCATGTTCTAGAGGAGTACATGCTGTGTTTTAAGAGAGGTTGTATCAGACCATTCGGTGCATTTCTGCATCTATGTTGGGAAGCTTCCCCATCATATATAAGCTACATACATTCCAAGTCACAATTCTAGTGTTGGAATATATTTCATAACACGGAGGGATTCTTAGCACTCTCTTTCAATTTAAGGGGTGCCCCGGACAGAGGGCCGTTTCATTGTCGTATATTTTCATGTTGAATGGAAATAATTGTTGGATTGGAAATAATTTGTGCAGTAGGACTCTCGTTTCCTTTCTCCAACGTAGTGAGGGAACTACAGTTTCGCCTACCACTATCTATTGTATCGCCGGAATTGAATTCCGTGTTCAAGCGCCGTCACATGGTACTGCTGATGCTGGCTACCATCACTAGGTTTAGCCTGCGGGTCAACGCAGTCTACCGGTAAGTGGCGCCTGGAGCCAACAAATGAGAGCTGGGGACCCAATGGAGACGAGTGCATTAAGACCACCCTCGCTATCGCCCAGGTGTGGTCGTCTCTCTGCAAAGGTACTACTCCTACAGTGTTCCCTCATACATGCCATGATTGTTTTGGGCCACATTAAATTGGGTTCAAAACTGATTATTTGGTTATCAAATTTGCTGATGGATGCTTTAATTCTTTTTACAAATCAACACATAGAATTTCAAACACTCATTGTACTTGGGATGATTAGAAACTGAAAATGAAACCTCATCATTGAAAGTTAGCTTGCAAAAAAATTTATTTCATCGAAAGATGTATAGCTATTGCTGATTATTGCATGCTGATTATTACAAGTCAAACACAAAAACGAACAAATAAAGCAACAGATTATAGATCTAAACCTAACATCACTAATATTGATATACAATAATTTAATTTATTTCTTGTACAGTGTAAATTAATGTAATACTTTTGCAGCTTTACCTGACGATGGCCAGAAGCTGAAACCGGTAGTGAATACAAATATGTAAAAGCAAGTACTTTTCTTAAGCTATTTATTTCACATGCAATTCCTTCATATGCTTCTTTCTCGTCTCTGCTGTCTCATTCTTTGTTTAGAGTGGATTGCAGCAGCATAAAATAGCATTGAATGAAAAAGCTCTAGTTGTCAGCCAATAATAAATGTCAGGATTTTGAATAAATTGTCTATGAAGTAACAAACTCTAAGTCAAATCATTTTGATTTATTAAAATCAAATATTGATTTTCAACTTATCGCCAATTTTTTTCGTGTGTTATTCCTATGTTCAAGAGTAACAAGCCATATGCTTTAGAGCAGGCGGAATCATTATTATAGATTTCACTAATGTCGTGGTTACGCTTTTAAAACTATTTCTCTTCTGATCGGTGTGTGTGCGTTTTTATTTTGAAAACTTGATGCCGCAAAAATTAGGGTAGCAAAAACTAATAGTAGCAACTAGTTTACATTAATCTTTTTCTATTGTCATTAGTATAGGGTTAGCAGATTTTTTAATACGACATTTCTTCTAGGAATAAATTATATAATGTAAGGGTATTTTTCAAAGAAAAAGAATAGATGGAAGAAATAAAAAATTTGCATCAAAATAGAACGGTTGATCTGATCTCCATTAGAATGTCTATTTAAATATTTAAAAATGGCACCAGATTCTACAAAAATAGAGATGAGTCAAATGGTGAAAGTGCAAGTGTAGAGGACAGTGCTTGCGATGAATCGGAAACTGAGTTATAACAATTACGGAATAGTTATAACTCAGGCTGGTGCCATTTTGGTGCTTGCCGGAAAAGGCAAGCACCGCTCAGTCTGGTGCTCAGTCTGGTGCTTGCTGGAAAATATTTTTATTGTTGATGAGACGGGACTCTTTTTGAAATGCCCGCCAGAGTATTGCTTTGTGCCATTTCTAACGGAACAGAAAAACTGAAACTTCTTGTGACCGGAAAATATAAATACCAGATGTTTTATAAACATAACCAGTTTCCATAACTAAGAAACTAGAAAGCTTTGGGTGGTTACTAGTGTGCTCAATGAATGGCTCAAACGTGTCGACAAAACTTTGAAGAAAAAGAAAAACAATATTCTTATGTTCATCGCATCGACAACTGTACGGCCCAAAACGGCTTAGCATCTCCGAAGAATATCAAAGTCCAGCTCCTAACAGCTATAAAACTTCAAAGCTACAGAGTTGGATTGCAAGTCATTGACTTCCATCGTCCTCAAATCCATGTAGATGGTATCAAAAGCCTGGGACAGCTTGATGCCACTACCATGAAAAATTGTTTTCAAAAATATGCTTTTAAAGCTGCCCAACTAGAATCAGAAGATGATGAACATTATCAGGAACATGTATAGCCATCGGCTTCAGATAGCAATAAAACTCTGCCTGGATGGACTGAAGCAATCTGAGTTTGAGGACTTTGTATTTTTTAGTTACGATGTTGCTGTATGCGGAGACATCAGCGCTTTCGTGGCGAAGGAATCCAATGCTCACTCTACAGAGAACATGGAGACAAAGGTAAACCTACCCAATCACACCCCACTCGTGCTCATCAATGCTCGTGCCGCAATTCATGATTACAGGCGTTTGTTAAAGAAAATGATTGTGATGAGTGAGAATGTAGTGAAGTACATGAATGACTCGAAAAATTTGATAACTCGAATTTTTCCCCGTCCCCTTCTGCTTCGAGTTATCAAAGCTCGTCTGTATTATGTTTTATAAGTACATCGCTATGTTCGGGTTTTTAATTCAAGTGTCATCCATATGATATTTAGGCAATGAGCAAAGTTTCACACAACACGGAAATATCACTCGACAAATAGATAACTGTGGGATTGTGAAAGTTAATATAAAACAAAGAGTTTGTGCTGGACACCTTTCTTGATACTAAGGGAGCTCTTCGATAATACCACCTTTAAATCATACACGAGATGCGCGGCGGAGTGGAGCGTTGATTTAACTGGTTCCAGGTAGATCTGGTCGATGACTCAACACAAATTCAATTGTTCTAGGTCTTATGTACTTATACTTAACTTCATTAAAAAATAGACAACGTCCTATAGCCTTAAAATTAGCCCAAAGAACATTTCCGTTGTGGCTTTTACCATACGAATAAATTTGGATATTTTGGATTTTTAAACATCAAGGGATAATATCATTGCAGCGGAAAAAAGTGTCTTGTACTAATAATCGATTCCAAACTCACATGGGACCTGCAAATCGATAGAATAATAGACACAACGTTTCTAACTCCCGCTTTGCAATTATAATACGGCATTTGGTGCGGAAAAGTATGGGAACTAAATCCTAAATTGTTGCATTGTCGGTTTTCAGGTTATCCAACCTTAAAAAACACTGGTGTCAAGAAAACGGACAATTTAAGTCAAGGCGAGTGATGAATTGTCAACAATTTGTCAATTCAAAGCATTTCAAAAAATGTTTTATAAAACGAGGGAGCAACATGGTGAAATAAAATATGTTGGTAACCTTAACTTGTATTTAAAGGAAATTAATATTTTCGGAAATCTAACGGCATTGCATGACTAAACAAATAAAAATAAATGAACTGAGAAGGTAAATCATAGGTAATTTTCGAGAGAAAAGAATAGATTATAATTGAATGTGCATCTTCTTGTTAGAAACAATAAAAATAAGGGTAAAATTATATGTCAAATGTAAAATTCTTTACCTCTTTAATGCTTATAAATACACGCTGGGGTTAAGGGAAACATTTCGACAATCTCACTAAAACTGAGATATTGCATTTTGTAACGATTTAAATTTTTAATAACTACTGAGCGAATCCAGTTGGATAAATAAACTGATCTTAAAACGGCCCCTAGACGTTCAATGTTATAGTTAATATATTGCACACCAATTAATATTGTACAATAATATTGGATTTTAGATTTACTGATTAAACATTTTCCCATTACATAATGGGGTTATAGCTCTAGGCTCCTCCACAACGCCCCGCCCCACATCTCATTCTATGGCCAGCCGTCCCCAACCAACCGTCGTTTAATCATCGCTTTTTGGACCTGCCGACGAATTTTCGCCTTTCCGGTTGTTGAGTGAATACCTTCCGCGCAGGCCGGCATTAGCTTGAGATGACCCAGCCATTGAATCCGCGCTCTTTTTACTTCAATCACCAACGTGGAATCCCCGTATAGTTTATATATCTCGTCGTTCTTTCCGATACGCCAGCCACTCCCGTCACACAGCAGACCAAATAGACGTCGCAAGATTTTCCGATAACCATATATTCAAAAATTTCTCATCATATGGGGTCAACAGCCAAGTTTCACTCGCATATATACTACAAGCCTTATAACAGTTCTATAAATCCTCTTTTTGCTTTGCCACGATACAGTAAGCGAGATTCTAGAAGCTTCTGCAGATTGAAATATGGTTTGTTCCCGCTGTGATTCTGTTTTGTATTTCAAACTGCGTGCTGTTGTTCTCAGTGACATACTTAAAAGTAGCTATTTCTTCGAACTGGTAATCCCCAGTGGTAAATAGTGTTACTACTTGTGGTATAATTCGGGACATTACCATATACTTTGTTTTGTTTACGTTGATATGAAGCCCTGCTTCTTTAGTAGACTCTTTCTCCAGCTGTTGGAAAGCTTCTCTAAGTTCCCTCTTTCTTCTAGAGCGAGTAGGTCCACGTCATCGGCATAAGCCAGATACTCCATAGAGCCGCTGATGAGAGTTCTACTGGGGTTCACTTTATTCATTCTCGCAATACGCTCCAGAGTGAGGTTGAAGAGGATCCATGAGAGACCATCTCATTGCCTTAAATCTCCGATCTCACTGCTTTAGACAGCTATAGTGCGCTAGCGTAATCCTGATAAGCCCGATCAACTTTTGTGGTATATCCAGCAGAGCCAAAGTGTCGTACAAGTATGGTCTTTCTACACTGTCATAAGCCTGCTAATAGTCTATGAATAACTGGTGTACGGTGGTGTTAAATTTATGGTATTTTTAGAGGGTGCATCGGATTGTGAAAATTTGGTCAGCAGTTATTCTGCTCCTCCTAAAGTCGCGCTAGTAATTACCCAAAACACTTTCTGACAAAGGTTTGGGTCGTCTAGCATTTTAGTTAGAGCATTATAAGCAGTGTTGAGAAGGGATATAGCCCGGTAGTTAGAGCAATCTCTATTTTTTATTCCCTTTTTAGCTTCCTTGACCTCACCGAGACTCAGTTTCCCTCGCGATGCCTCTCTCACTTGTCTCGTGCAGCAGTTTCAGGAAGTAGTCAGCGCAAACGTCAACGCCTTTACTAGGATCAATTATATGGTTTACAGTTCTGTCCCTGTTCATTGTACTCCTCGTCTGGAAAGTTGCTTTCTACTCTTTATTTCTTGCACACATTGCGCGTATTTCCTGTTTTTCTGGCATTTTCTCAGTCCCCGCCATCTTATTAGCTTCCTACTCCCTTTTTTCCTCTTGCAAATGTGTATAGCAGCAGTCCTCGCTACCGTGAAAGCTTGATAGATTGCTCTTGTGTCATTTTGCGTCGCCTTCTTCCGTAGCTTATTTCTGTGACAACATCGGGAGAACCCCATGTTGCTTTATGTATGCTCTTGTGGGTGAAGTACGTGCTTAACACCATGATTTGCTTACTTGCAGCGAGGTCATTGAGGCGGGTTCCATCGTTATTAGCCTGTTTATTGAATTGGGTAGCGAAAGAGTATGGTCACTAGGATATGCGGATGATATAGTATCTATGGTTGGTAGTTGGGTAGAAATGAAAGAGACAATAGAGAGAGCGAATAGATATATGGGTAAAATGTGGAAAAGACGAAAATGATGGAATGCAAAAGTATGAGTATTTAGGATATATGCTGACTCGGACGGGAAGTGAATGTGAATATGTGGAGATGATAGTGAAGAAAGCAGGAATAGCGGCAGAGAGATTAGGGAACGTGTGGAAAACTAAATTTGGAGACTTGGTAAGAACGAGGTTGAGAATTCTTAAAGTATGTGTAAAAAGTATAATATTGTATGGGGCGGAAGTATGGGCGGCAAGGGAGAGCGAACAGATATAAAAGATCCCAATAAAACATGTAAAAAGGATTTTGGAAGTAGATAAGACAAGGCTTAGTGAGATTGTGTGGCAGGAGGTTAATTTGAACAAGTGCTGGATAAGAGGCTTAAAGAAGATGGTAAAGTAGGAAAGAAAGGTGATAACAGGGCTGATGGCAAGAATTGTGAGGAAGGTATATATGTGTGCTATGGAGGATGTGGAAAAAGGAGTGACAGGGAATAAATGGGTGAAGGATCGAAAGAAAATGTATGGGAGATGTGGGTGGTTGATGAGAGAATGGTATGATAGGATTGTGTGAGGTAAGGAGTGTGAAGTGGAAGTAAACGATGAAGGATGTAGAAATGCAAGATAGGAGAGAAAAAATAAGAGTAAGCCGGTGCAATAGTGAGGATAGAGATGGAAAGAATGAGGCCGGAATATTTGGGGTCGAATAGGAGTTTAGAGGAAAAGAGAATGTTAGCAAGGTATAGGTGTGGGAGTATGGAAAGAGGGAATAGATTTTGCATGAAAGAGAGTGTGTTGTAGGGTACGTGGAGGAATGGATAAAATATGGGAGCACTGGGTGAATGAATGTAAAATGTTTGGATGAGCGGAGGAGCAATAGGAGGAATCAAGAAACTGAAGGATGTGTATGGCGCAGAAAGGAAAAGGAATCAAGATAAGGAGAAGATAATGGATGAGATAGATAGAAAGGAAAAGTAAAAATTTGGGAATAAAAATAAGAATTATATCGGAGGGACAAGGGAAGAAAGGGCAGAAAAAAAATAGATATTATTTCACTTCATTGCACTGGGGTTTTTTTAATTTATTGTTAGTTAGTTTCGTTTCAAATGGAATTTATTTTTGTAAAAAATTGTTGAGCATATAAGTTTTTGTAAGGAAATGATGCCAATAAAGGTTATAATAATAATAATTATTATTATTATTATTTCGCTTTGTAGCGTGCACCTCCAAAGAATCTCAACTTCAGCACCTTTAAAAAGACGACG
>WYDF02287352.1:0-16572 GCA_009867245.2 Adranes taylori
ACTCCTTCCCTAGCCTCCCACCTCAATTCCTTATGCTTTATTCCTTCCCTCACCCCCAATATTATTCCACCACTAGCACTACCCTTGACATTTTTCCGTGTCGCCCCTTCTATCATCCATCTGAGTTGCCTAGGTAGTCTATCCCACACCTCCTCCCATTTATCCCTCTCCACCCATGTCTCCACCAACGCTATCACATAGTGTTCCCCTAACTAATTACTCAATTCCCTATCCTTTAACTTTCCTGTCAAACCCGCTATATTCCAGCATACGTTCTTCCAATTCCTCGACTTACTCTCCACCCCTTTTTCCTTTTCTCCCCTTCCGCATATCAAGTCATCTCCTCCCCTTCCTATATCCTCCGTCCTTATGATTCTTTCCCTCTCCCTTCTCTCACCTATTTCCATACAACCTATCCTATCCCTTTTCTCCTCCTTAACCCCCCTATTTATCTGTTTCTCCCTGCTTTCCCTCTCTTGCCTCTTTTTCCCCTGCCTTCCAATTTCCCCCCTCCTCCTCCCTCGTCCCTTCTATTACCCCTCCATTTCCCCTTGCCCTTCTAACCTAACTACGTTTTCCTCTTCCCTGCCGCCGTTTCTACTTCTGCCTCTCCTTAACTCCTTTAGTTTCCCTGCTTTGATTTTTCCAATCCTCTTCCTTCTACCCTCTTCTTCATTCCCCCATTTATTTCTTTTATCAATGTCCCCTCCTTGTCGCTCCATTTCCATAATTCTTCCCCAATCCATGCCTTCCTATATGCTATTCTCACTTTTTCTTGTCCTCTCCTTTTATCTCTTACCACGTCTTTCACCTTTTTTTGAATTTCTCTCTCTCTCTCTTTGTTAGGTCTTCGTCTATGTATATTCCGGTTCCCTTTAATGCGCTTTTTTTCCCCATAACATCCTGTTTGTCGCTCCATGTCTCCATCTTTACCATTATCGGTCTACTTCTATCATTTCCTTCCTTCTTTCCCAATCTGTACACCTCCTTTATCTTCACCTGACTCTTTAACTCGACCCAAACCCTTCTTATCTCCTCCTCCACTCCGTCTCTCCCCTCTTTGACTCCATTGACTATAACGTTTTTTCTTCTCTCTATTAAATTTGATCTGATCTCCTAAGTCGCTCATGTTCCGCTTCTTCCAAATCCGTAATCCTTTTCAATAGTTCTTCCTTCTCCTTACTCCACTTAGCCTCCTTCTCGCTCATCCTCTTCTTCCATTCTTCATTCTCTAAAAACGACCATGAAAGCTGAAGGTGCATGTACACTTACATTTTTAAATCTGTGCGGCTTATATAGCGAAAGGTGCATATACACTTTTATATATCTTTGAATTTTTAATAGTTGAGCTAAAAACGTCTAAATGTTGTATACACTTGCAGTAAGACATATGCTGGAACTTTATATATGATATATTATATATACTGCATATTATATTATATATATGTTTCAACTTTAATTAAATTAGCCCTGTGCCCTATTAAATTTGATCTGATTTCCTTTAAAATGATAGCTAGTTTAGGGTCAGATGTATTAATATATCGAATAATAATTTACATTGAACTTGTAAATATTCATTTATAGCAACCTTCATGTAATCCAAATTGATCATAGCTATAGTGAATTTTAGTTTATCCTTATACTGAAGATGTACCATATCGAAACGTCGTTGAGATTGAACAATCCTTTAAAATGCTACTTCAGTCCTATAAAATGCTATTAAACTTCCTATAAAATGATACCTAATTAGTCTCAAATGATATCTGATTAGTTTCAAATGATACCTGATTAGCTTCAAATGATCTTTGATTCCTATTACAAATGACATCTGATTCCTATAAAATGATACACAATTAGTCTCAAATCATAGCTGATTAGTTTCAAATGATACATGTTTAGTTTCAAATGACTTGATTCCTATCTCAAATAATACCTGATTCCTTTAAAATAATACCTTATGCCTATAAAATGCTACTTGATATACGTTAATGTAATACAACTTAATCATAACATTGTTATTATCCTTTATATTGAATTTAAATATAATACCTTTATATAAACGTCTAGCTTGGTCCGTCCGTCCGTATGTCTATCGTGTTTGTGTTTAGAACGCTTTTGATACTTATTATATCAAGCATTACTCATGAGAGCTTATTGTATTAGATCATGGTTTATGTTTATCATTATAAAAATATTTTGTTTTTGTATAACTTTTATGTGTTATTAAGGTTTAGTTGGATGCTTAGCCAATAGGGATTGGTTTCAACTAGTTGGAGATAAAATTTTTTGTTAGTGCCTGTGTACTTTAAACTCAAAATAGTTTTGACAACTCTCAAATTCAATAACTTTTACGTTTTATATGTTATTACGTTTGATATCGTTAATAAAGGTCTCATTTTTGTTAAAACAAAAATTAAATTGAAGGACCAATGTTTGAAAATTTAGTAAGTACATGTTAAATTGAAGGACCAGTTTTTTAACTTTAGTAAGTAGATGTTATCATTTGGACATACATTATAAAGCATGCTTTCTAACGAGGTTACTTTTTTGAAAACTTAATTTTACAGAATTTATGCTATATCCTGTGGGAAAGAGTTTTTTTAAGAAATTTTGTATGTTATGGAAAAATTATTTATGCTTCCAAAAGAAATCACATTGTAAAAGTTTTTAGTATGACTAAACAACAAATCAGTAAAACTTATATGTAGTTTTTACGAGACAAGGTAACAATTAGAATATTATCGATTATCCCTTTAATATTGCTAATGTTTATAGAATTTTTATCTTCCATATACCATATACGTATGCAATACTTACAGGTATATGAAAGATATAGGACTCATGTTCTGAGAATTTTTTCTATTTCACCTTAGGTCGTCCCTTCTATTGAAATTACTGCAATTCGTTAATACGCAATTCCAAAAGGGGGTTATAAGGAATAATATTTCATATAAAAAGATTTTGAAAAAAAAATTTCATGTTCAAAAAATTAAAAGAAGGGTCGATTTTTCGGTGTCTGTGCGTATGTACGTCCGGATATATGTTTAAGAATTTCTTTTTCCCTATGGGACCGATCTGGATGAAGTTTGGTATACATATGTAGACTATGAAGCCTCATTTTTTGATAAAGCCAATATAGCAGGTAGAAGCCATATTTTTGTTCAGAAATTTCTTATTCAAGCCAGGAGGCTGTAATTTTGCAAGCATATAGTATTAAGTGCATATAGTATTATGCTTGTATTATGTGTCGAGTAAAAAAAAGTCCCATGTTGCTAAGTTTTATAGGTGTTGCCAAGTTTGAAGTTTAATAAACTTTTGAAAATATCTCAGGAATGATAAAGATAGGACATTCTAATACACTTTACTGTATAGAATGCATAAATACCCGATTTTATTTGAAATATTTTTGTCTAAAGTCACAATTTAACATATATACAGGACGTTTTTTGTTTTGCAAACTTTGCTGTCTCTTTTCTCAAAAGATGTTGATGATGTTAATTTCTTGTACCGAAAGATACTTTAATATTTAAGCGTTTTAAAAAAGTTCGCACATCATAGCACCGGAGTAATTTGACCCTGAAGAAACAGTGTACTACCATAAATATATCGGTTCCTATGAAAGTTGGGAAACGTACGAAACGTATATATGTCTAAGGGGCCTCAATTTTGCCACTATGAACAACTGAATCTACTTAACAAATTTTGAGCAATAAAAAATGTTCAAAAGCTTTTTAGTAACACCCTGTATATTTTTTTACATTTGGCTAGCCCTTGTACTTCTATTTAAGATGATATCGCACGTAATGCGTCTAACTCTTATGGTTTCAAATATATGACCCTAAATAGCTTAAAATTTCGCAATTTTTTGTCATGGTAACCGACATGCAACAGTCACATATACATGTAACGCCTAAATAATAGCTCATATATGCAATGTTACAGGAAAAATTATTTTACGTTGGAAGAGACCTATTAGACTATAAGGCATATAATGTATAGATGCTTTTGCAATTGAATAAATGTTGTTATCAGTGGCACTATAATTTTGGGAGGTGTTGACGAAATGTTCATTTTATTCTGAAATACATAGTCTCTTCTATTATGCGTCGGAAGAAATTAGTATCATGCCTGGTTCTGTTGTAGAACGCGACGTTGCCACGCTTAAAATTTTACCACCTTTTCGATATATCACAGGAACTATAAAACATAGAATATTTGAGTAAACTTAATTGTACAGGCGACCAAAAGCTCCTTCGATTTTATTTGAAATATTTTTTTGTAAAATTACAATTTAACGTATTTACAGGGTGTTTTTGTTTTGTAAAATATGTGATCCATTTTCTCGAAAACTGCTATTGCACCACATGAAATATCTCACTTCCTATGGAAGTTAAAAAGTAAACCTTGGGGAACATGCGTGAGACTCAGGGATTTCAATTTTGCGAAAAGCGGATGCGGGTAAAAATTGACACTAAACCGGCAGTGCGGAAAATGTATGTCAAAAACATTAGGAGGCCGCGCCAAAGCGGACAGCGAAACTGTCCACGGGGTAGCAAAATATGAGGATGAGGGAATTAATAGGTAAGCGAGTTGATGCATAGATAGGGTGACCATAGCCGAAATTAGCCGAAAAGTGAGTCAAGAGCGATCGGAGGCCATGGCAAATCGTACATCAGTACTGCCCGCGCCGTAGGCAAATACTGGGAAACAGTGAGTCAAGACCGGCCGCAGGCCGTGGCAAATATGGTGACCGGGCGATTCACGGGTAGGCGATTTATAGGCTAGAAAAATTTTGTTTAGTGTACCCTAGAAAACTGTTGTGCTAATTGAATTTAATAGACGACTTAAAAGGTGACAGTCAAAATTAAAAGATTCAACTTCTGTTTCAAGCAAGATAAAACAAAACGTCGGACTTCCACTTGGCGATCACGTCCACGATTTTTTTCAATGGTATGTACTTCGAATCATGCTTCAATAAGGAAACCCAGTAGCTTTGAAATCAGAAAAACATTTCATAATCTATGATTTTGGCGTAAAGTTCACTTTGTTTTAATTCAATAATCTTTAAGTAAAATTAGTAACAAGAAATAATTGGAAATTAATTTGTTTGTGTTTCCAAGCTTGTCAGTAAACATTAATATAATTAAACTAACATTTGGGCTATAGCTATTTTCAAAATAAATCAATAGTTTTATTATTAAAAAAGTTTACTTTCAACTGCCGGAGGAAATACACAGCTTTTACTGATCTGCTTATGTATCTTCCACTTTCGCCGGCTGGCTTACTTGCCGACGTGTTGGATGCCGATCTCATCTCTTTTCTTCCCACTAGAAACTATTGTTGTCCTTTTACGCCAATTTTTCACTTAAGTCTTAATCGCAAGCAAGCAACTCTCACTTAGAGTTTAAATGCCACCTCCTGATCCCGGTTAGGTTTGGCGTGTCTTAATCAACCCGTTCATTCTCTTTCATATCTACAAAGTGCGGGTGTGAGACTAACGCAGATAAAGCCCTATACTTATTACAGGCAGAACTACAACTAATTATTATTTTTAACGACATTATTTAAATACATTACAATTTTTTTAGTTATTGATGTTTCATCTATCTAACAATATATTTTCTACATCAAACCCAGAAATTACTACACCAATTTACCTTCATACTCGTTTTCTATTAGACTTGAAACTGCTTTTTAACGAGCGAAATACTATATGGATTGTCTCCCAAAAAATTGGAAGTATCAAGACGGCTAATGTTTAGTATATTATCATTATATTGTCACATATAAAATAGTCTGACATGGACTTTGGCTACTTTCCACAATACTTTACATTGCAAAAACTCCCAAATCTTTTAGGGATTACTAATATTGTTATAAAACATGGTAGAGTAAAAGGAATTTAATTTATTTATTCTGAAATGTGGACATAGCAACAGATTAACTAAAACTACACTTTAATATTTACTTAAGGGGGTTATATAAATCACCTGTCGTGATTTAAGTTTATTGAATATCCATTGCTGTTTAACGAAGGTTAATCATTTTGTTTAAATCAATTTATTGTAGTGCAAATTGATGATTGTAAATAATGTTGTAACATTCATTTTATATATCCGCTAACTAAACGTGCTCATTAAAATTCATTAGACTTGTAAAATTGATTGCGTAGCAATAAAGCAAAGATCAGCACAACGACGTACGTCAATTCAATTATTGAATATTTATTTTAATACTTTAAGCTTAATTCAGCACAAATTTTTGTATATAGAAAATGATATTTTTATAATATACCAGATTGTATCAAATGTTCAGGCTCACTTCTTCCACTTGGGGGCTCACTGAAATAGGTGTTGCCTGGTTAGCCTAAGGCCGAATGGACTTACCTTCCTTACTTTCCAATTGTCACTTGGGGCTTCACCAAAATTGGTGTTGCCTGGTTAGCCTAAGGTCTGGCGATAACTTCCTGAACTTTATCACTTGGGGCCTCACTGAAATAGGTGTTGCCTGCTAAGCCTAAGGTCGAGTGATAAGTTCAATCCACAAAAACAACTAACTTACTAGTTAGAATTACTACCTACATACTATCGAATATCTATCTTGGGGAGTACCTCTGGATAGACTTATGCACTTATAAAAATTTCATCCGGAAATTATACTACTCGAACTAGATAAAAACTCTACATATTATTCGTATTACTGCAAGTTCCAATCTTTATTCTACAACTTCTACAGTTCAATTATACAGAAACAGCACAGAAGTAACTAAAGGAGAAATTCTCAAAACTTCAAGTTACTGCTATCAATGTACAAATTGGTCATCGTACACTTACCTGCTTAAAACTGTGAAGCAGCTTTAGAGAAGCAAAACCGGTCACGTACACAAATAAAGTACACAATAATAAAAAACAC
Source organism: Adranes taylori (assembly GCA_009867245.2). Classification (NCBI taxonomy): domain Eukaryota; kingdom Metazoa; phylum Arthropoda; class Insecta; order Coleoptera; family Staphylinidae; genus Adranes; species Adranes taylori. Next base: position 6,913 of record WYDF02287352.1, read on the forward strand.
TGAAAAAAATGAAATCCACATCCAGTTTGAAAATTCTATAATCAATCGACAATTTATTATTACATGCTTGAAATAAATATCTTAATTTATCAAGCTGGAGTTAGTAAAAATACAGTAAATGTTTTTGAAGAATTTAGTTTTGATTAGTAATAATTAAGCACATCTTAAACGTTTTAAATTAATTTACAACTCTATTCTCCTTCCAAGAGTTTGGCTACTTTTAATTTGATACGGTAATTTTCTTTCACTGCTTAATTTAGTAATTTAAGCTTAGTTTCTTTTAAAACTTACTTATTTATGATTTGTACATCGAAATGTTAATAATTTATATTATCGAAGAATTCACATTGCTGCACTATGAATTATCGGCCTGAATATACAAAGTGAATGAAGCAGTAACCATGTACCATAGTCTTACATTAGAGCAATACATTGGTTTAACAAATTTATAATAAACGTCCCGTTTAATTTGCGTACTAATATAGAAATTAGTTTAATATTACATGCATGCAAAATGTTTTACCTTCCTCAAATAATTAAACATTTTAACGATAATGCTAAATAAATAATTATAATATCGAATTTAAACATTTAAATAATTTAGATCCCTACTGACTACCGAAAGTACATAACGTAGACACAGTAGGATTTAATAGGGACGAGGACAATATCTTTTCCGTTACAATATGTCCACAAGGAATTGTCATATTATAACGCTCAGATTTATCATAGTTTTAATTTAGCTCTACTGTATATATTTCTATACAATTAATATTCCAGAGTCATCTAATTAATTGAAGAAGGCTTAATTCTTTAAAAAGGCAAAAGGTATCTAACAATCTGAGTATCGTTGAAACTTTAATTCATAGAAGAGACACAATTAAAATATTGAAATACATGACTTTTATATGTGAGTAAAATCTAGAATTTCTATCGAAATCGAAATAAATGCATTATTTTAGCCAACGGCAAGAGTCACTTCGATGACGCTAATTTATATAAATTTATGGTAGCAGAAGGACAACACTGATAGGTTATAGAATCGACTTAGACCATAGCATACATGACACTGCTGTTATCATTAGACTTAAATTTGACTGGTCATTAGATAATATGTAATGACAGCGTATGGTGTAGCATTGTATGTGTGTAATGAAAAAAGTAATGTGGATTAGACAAATATCAATTATGGCGTCTATAATTGTTAAAGTAGGGTTAATAGGTAATTAGGTGAGAATACCGTTGACGTTGGCAATTTACCAGAAGTAGGAATTACGAGAACATTGGTACGGTATACTGATAAAACATTATACAGAGCGCAGAGTTATTTTAGTCAAAAGTAAAAAATGTAAATTAGAAGGCAAAACGATGCCCGTCGACGAGTTGAAGTAATAAATGATTATTAATATTAAACTTAATTTGTTAAGTATGAGTGCAATTAAATTAATCGAGTAGTATATAATTGTCAGCTGAAAGTGAATTTGAGAATATAGACTTAGAAGCGGAATCTCTGCCGACGCGGTACGGTTTTGAAATCTGAAAAGTTTAAGTACCTTTGAACTAGTAGTAAATCATAAATTAATAATTACCTAAAAACTTGTTCAGGAGTATATAGGGTAATTAGTGTAAAATTCTATTCGAGCAGTGTCCGTAGATAAGCTAGAGAGTTTGGTGAGTAGAATATAAAAATATAAGTAGCTAGGTTTTATTGTCGAGTGTTGTGCAACCCAAAGGGATACATTTAGAATTGGCTACCCACATGTATGTGTTTTGTTGTGGTATTTATTTTATTGAATTTGTTGAGCATTTAATTATTCGCATTAATTTATTTTATGTTAGTCTGATTTATGATACTAACATAATTAATTTGCTGCACTTTATTTCATTTCATTGAAATATAAGGAGTGATTATTTCTGATTTAATGACTATATTTTATTAACTTTTATGTTATATTTGTCCGAGTAATTTGTGTAAAAATTTATTCATATGTTTATTTGTTTATATCTGATCTTATGAAAAAGATTGCTTGGAAACTTGTAAATTATTGGTACCGGTCTTTAAGCCATCAGCTACGTCCTTACCGATCCACATCGAGCTACGTAGAAGTTCGGGACGTGTCGTCTGATCCCAAAATCTAATAGAAAACTTAGGTTCGTACAGAACCTAAACGGATCACACTTGTTTACGTACCGGAAAAATACGTGACAATATCTAGTAGCACTATGTTTTACTTTTGGGATATAATGTAAATAGCAATAAGAAGCCTTGCGTTTGGCTTAAGATCTTAGGTTAACAAAGATGTAATAATCCATTAGAGACTTAGAAATTTTATAATTTTCATGAGCGTTCTTGTTTATAAGAATTGTTATTTTTCATTCAGGAGCAACGCATTTTGGAGAGTTAGACCAAGCGAAATATGAACAAGGAACAAAAATTGTTAACGAAATAATAATGTGAATAAGAAAGTACAAACAGTTTTTATTCTTAAATAAAAACCTTATTATTGATAAACTGTCAAGGTGATCATATATATACACCTTTCTTCGAGTTGATAGAATAAGTTCTATGCCAACTTTGGAAAGTCAATGTTAATTACATATAAAATTAAATCATATTTTGTTAGAAGCGCAGATAACACTTTATTACCTGGAACCATAAAATGAGCCATAAATAAAAAGCAATGTAATGTAGTGTTTGCAAATATTTTAGTATAATGTATAAACAATGTAAAAAAATAATTAGGTAGAAGTGGCACTATGTATCTAATAAGTTTCAATATAATATTGGTTTGGCTAACTATACAGATCTATGGACGTGCCTTGGAAGTTAACAAATATACGCCTTATATAGAATATCATGAGAATGCCTATAAAGAAAACTGTCAGCCAGAAGTACTTTTCCGACGCTGTGAATACCCTGAAAGTTGTGGTCAACGATGCCCGCCATCTACTATGAACATACTGGACTGTTCATGCCATTGCACGTGTCAAGGTAATAATTCTTCATAGTTTTTTAACAATAATTCTAGTATTTTAACTTGTGTTTAATATTCTTAGTGGCATAGCTAAAGGTTTAACTATATACCAAGATAAAGGACATAAAAGAAATTGTAAAGAATTCCAAGAATGAGATAAAGCAAGAAATAACAGAAACAGAACCAAGCTGATATAAAGCTAATAAAATACAACAAAGTGGACGCATCATAAAAACTAAGTCAAACACAGAAACAGAAAAGACAAAAGAGTTACTTGGCAAAAAAGTTAACCGAAGGTTACAATATGAACATAACAAATTTGAGAAATCCGATGCCGACTGCCGGATATACCAGCGTGCATAACACACGAGAAGTAGGAGGATGAGGACGAGCCGCTGTATATGTAACAAAACTGTTTTCGACAATGGTAATATATCAGAGTATTGATGAAGACATTCGTACAGTTGCAATAGATATAACAAACACCAAACCCACTATCCGAATTATACGTGTGTATTAATCACCGCAAATCGACAAATTAAAGAGTACAAAAGTAAAAGATAACTTTCTTAAAGGAAAGAAAAACTTAATCATGATATTACTATTTTGAATATCGTTGTATTGGACCTGTAAAATCTAATATATAAAATTGTTCTAGACAGGTGACCAAAAATTGTACAATAAATAAAACTAAATTTTCATTACGAACGTTTTCAATATATAAATATCATCATCAGGTAAAAGCATTACAAAAAACATCATGAAATAAGCACGTGTCGAATAAATATATCAAGCTGCATCTTACACAAATTTTCCACCGTCAAAACATTAATAAAACAAAACATACGTGTAGGAATTCCAATTAAAATTATGTTTTACGTATAACAATTAACGACATAAAACAGAAAGATGATAACTCCATGAATCACAATTACATATTTGGACAAACGAAATAAATAGAAACTACATCACCATCTTAAATCAATGCCATTAAAACCGAATTTTCGTAGTTGCTTCCATTGATTGAACATGCGTTTTATTATATAATTATGTTGGTTTTAATGCACTTACGATCACGAGGCCGCTCAGAAAAAAATATATATATTCGTGGTCCCCTGGTGGAACCACTTCACTTGAAAGGGTTAAAAAAAATAAAACACTTGCATGTAATTTGTCTACTTGACAAAAAGAAATGATAAGAATTATTTCATAGTATTCTGAGAAGAACTGAGATGCTAGAATCGTTGCGATGACACGTAATTTTGTTAAAGAGAGTTATGCGCAGTGATTTGGAATTGAAAACAAATAATTAAAACAGCAACTAGCCAAATTACATTGGACATTTGGACATTTGGACATCTCCTTATATGTTTCTGAAAACTCTATGTGTCAAGCAAGCAGCAGCTAAGAAAACGAGGGGAGTTGTCTAACAGCAACGACTTTGGCTGCAAGCAATCCCTCTTTTCCCAGATTGTTAATTGCCTATTTCTCTCTTACTTTAATGATATAGAATTTTCTTAGATCAATGCCCAGTGTCACGATCGAAAGACTGAACCTACTCGAATGATTCCAATGAGTCAATTACTACATCGGCTTAGCACACCTGCAGCGAAATCAGGTAATAAATCACAGCACTATCTAGTGAATATTTTTCTGATAATAACGCTTACAGAAAGTTAAGTGAATATGCAGCTGACTGCGTCTTGCAAAACGTAAGTAGCATGATATTCTCGCAAATTAATTACAGCTCTCTTACGGTGGCAACGTGTTGGCAATTGTACACTTTTAAATAGACTATGCAAAAATAGAACTAGATGCGTCATGGCTGAGAACTTTACCTCAGACGAAGTATTTCAACGAAGTAGTATGACTCGCTACGGATGAGCTTTATTAATTCGAATGTGCTATCTTTTCTTTCATTGCTTTGTTTATTTATTTTAGCGTATCTTTGAATTGAATATTTAGTTTATTAAACTGTAACACTGAAGTCCTTACTGTTTTAATTGCTTAGCCATTCCTATCGTTTTGGAGCTTAACAAACTACGGATACTTTCGATACGGGTAATATACATGTTTGCCTTATAATGAGGATATTAATATTGTCATATGCCGAAAATATTCTCATACAGATACGTCCAGGTTTCTTTCCACACATGAAAGGATTAACAACCCAATGAATTTAAGCAACTATACTTTTTCAATATCACACCATTTGGTATATCATCATTTTGTGCAACTGAACGATTTTATTTTTCGGACCAGGATGAAAAGTAGTTATACTGTTTGAGAGTGAACAGTTTTTCAAACAGTAAAACTTGGTGTAGTTTTACTGTTTGAAAGTGAATTTTTCTCCCAATAACACCCGGCTTTCAAAAAACATGTTTGATCTGCAAATGCATTGATACCAGAAGAAGTGTTACCAGGCACTGTCGGAATCACTAGACTCACATGCTTTGCTGTGAGTACTAAAATTTCAAATGTTTCCGTCTTCGTCATTTTCGCTACCATTTCTTCACTTTCTTCAAATACCTTTTCCATCTCCAGCTGAAGTTCTCTTTCCGATAAATATTTTGCTGTGAATAAACCGAAAGAATGGATTATATAAAAACCAATTTATGTTAGATCATACTCGTTATCAGCTACTCTTTAGATAAATATTCCTAAACCTCTATTATATTTCTTAAGTTGTCAAAGCTGACTAGTTTCAACGAAACAATCTCGTCAGTATCAAAGCGTAAAGTGTCAAACAATCATTGTCGAATCTTAAAACTTTATATTATATTATATATTAGAATATTGGTTTCATTTGTTTAAAAATTGTGATATGTATTAAATTGTTCAATAAAAAATATAAAATCATTACTAAACTAGGTATTTATGAAGTTTTTAACAAAAATAAAATGGAAAAATTATTTTAGGAAATATATAGTACTTTACCAAAAATATTTAAAAAATAGTATTCCTTAAGCACAATAACCGTAGCATCGTTTAATGGTTTTAGTTTTGTTTACTGATATAAACAATTAATTCCATTTTGTGAACTTATCTCAATATTTGAAAAAATTAATGTTAAAATTATTAACGCATAACAAAGCGCTTTGTTTCTCCGTTCTGGGGTCTCATCGAAATATAATTTGATCGTTTGTAATTATCGTATTCAATCACTCAGTATCCTGTGCACATAAAAGTGTGTAGTTTTGATATTATATTAATGAAGCAAAAATAACAATAATAATTTTTATACTTAAAAAATAATTGAAACGTTACACTCATAATGAATGTTTATTTAATTTTTTATAGAATATTTTAATGGATAACACAATTTAAAAAAATGAAACCAATATTCTAATCCTTCTGTCCCATAATAAGTGTCCGATTTACTGAAAATTTAAGCCCCAAAAGAAGTGTCCGCTTTAAAATAAAAGAATTGAATAAGAACATTTTATTAAAATTATTACATTAAAATATATTTAATATAATTATAAGTATTCAAACTCTAATAAAATGTATTACTTTTTAAAGAATAAAATTGTTAAATAAAGATCTATGTTAAATGAACTGTCCGAATTTCAGAGTAACCATTAACTGTTTCATTCGAGTTTAATAAGTTTATGAGTTTCTATACCAAAATAATTTACATTATAAGCAATTGAAATACAAAAACAAAATCGGTTAAATTAATCAAAATATTAACTTACCTTATAAAAATCTTTCTAAATATTGTCACGTAACGATAATTATAGATTAGAAATAAAATAAATTCAGTTAAGTTGGGAACCAAAGGAATATGAAAAAACAAAGTAGTTTACATACGCTTGTAACTTTATATTATAAAATGTTAATATCAAACCAATTGCACTGGAAATTTTGCAGTTATATATTTTGAGTAGATCGGAATGTAAATTTAGGGAGTAGGGGAAAATACATCGCGGGGAAAAAGAGATGTTTAGAATATATAAAATAGAGTTGCCACTAGAAGGCAAGAACAGTTTAATTGAGATTTTAAAAAGTATAGTTCACTCAGTTTAGTGCGGGAATCCTCAGAATGTCTTCGAATACAATCTGATACAAAGATGTAAGTTTAAATATTTAATATTAACTTTCAAATATGTCCTAGAGGGGTTAGGGGTTGATTATTTATTAGGTTTGACTATTTATTAATTTAATAAGATGGTGAACTAACAACTAATTTCATAATTAAAAAACCATCTTTTATAACAATATTAGTTTTACACAACTTATAAGTTCTTTATAATTTGAAGGGTCATTATGTTACATAATTGAAAATGCGTGTATTTGTTACGCTTCCATTTATTTTAGTCTATCTATGTTTGTACATAATCTAAATAATTATTTTAAATAAATCTAATTTCTTTTAAAATGTCGTTACTTATTTACTCCATTTGTACCTTGCGTTTTCTTTCCACCAACAATTGTATTTTTATTTTTATTAATTAAATTAACCCTACCTTTGAGTATACCAGTCACGACCGAAAACAGGCGTGACAATATATCAAAATTATGTAATATCTACCAGAGCAAAGCCATAAGTGAATTTTGTATATAATTTTAAAACTAGGGCACCTTCAACATCAAATCAAAATATAAAATAAAGTCCAAAACCAATATATGAAAGAAAAACAGATTATAGCAATAATTAATTCCAAATATATGTTACATCGTTTAAAAAATTTAATTTTTACTATTGTTTTATCTTAAAATTTTAAGATACTTATTAAAATGAGCAAAATGGTTTGTCAAAATTGATTATAACGTAACAAATTTGAATTTTTGGTTTTTAATTTTCGACCGGAAGGGCTTTTTACTTAAGAAGAAATCGAAAATCTATCCTATATAGCAACTGTTTCGATCCTGGAAGGCGCGGCCTATTGCCAAGAGAGGGGCCAAAATTCTTTAATATAAAAAACATATTTATATAAGTTTAACCAGTCATGTGCTTCTAATAAATTAAAAATAATTAAATGAGAGCTCAAGTATTTATAAAAAATTATAAGTGACAACAGCTTCTACTCAAAGTACATTAATAGCTATATTCATATCACATGAAGATTTGACTTACTATGTGATATGAATCTAAATAATTTTTTATTTTTGTCAAGTTGAAATCAATACTAACATGATTCAAAGCGCTCCGTTTCACCATTACTGTGGGTCCTCAGCCGCCATGTGTGGCATGACTTCTACTATTACGCCGTCCTCAATCAATATTACATTTTCTATCCTGTACCTAAATATACACATTAAATAACTATATAACATGTTAATTGTACTCGCGAAATAAGTTATTTTTTCAGTAGTGTAATCGTGAAATCATTAATCATTTATTCTTTGAATATTAAAGATCTTTTAGAGCTTCAAGTTTACTACTAATATAATAAATTCTAATGCTTGATTAATTGAATCACGATTAAAAAGAAGTTGTTTCGAAATGATGAATCATTCTTAATAATTGTCTGATTATCTCAAATGCTAATTTGTTGTTTTTATATTTGTTCACGATTCAATTATAGGATTTTGAGATTTTAAAAAAATATTTATATGACTAGACTTCATGAAAATAGATTTGTGTTTTATTATATTGTGAGTCATATTATTCCCATATTAATTTCTCTTGAATATTTAAATAAATTTAAATGAATTCTCAGGCTTATGATTTATTTAAAGATTGGACAATTGAAATTGATTAATTAAATAGTAAATTGAGTTGTGTTTTATTATTTCTTTCTTGCGTTCCCACATTGATAAATTAAATAAATGAAACAATTATAAAATCCTCATTGCCAAGCGAGTGATTTAATTTTGAAAGCATTAATATACCTGGCTTCTTTTATTATTGGTTGGAGGGATGATTCTGTGATTCTTTCTCAGGGTAATTCTTCCAGCTAACCGTACAAAATTAAAAGTACAAACAATATTTTTATTTGACTCTAAAGGTGCCTTAATTTATGGGCATATTCTGGTTGATATTAATATAATTTTAATATATTTAAGCAGTTTTTTATAAGGTAATTTAATATTTTTATAATAATATTTTTGTAATATTTTTCAACTTGTGATTAATTTAACCGATTTTGTTTCTGAATTTCAATTACGTAAAATGTTAATTATTTTAATATAGGAACTCATAAACTTCTTGAAATTGAATATTGCAGTAAATTGTTGTTCCGAAATTCGGATAGTTCATTTAGCAAACTTTTTTATTTAACAATTCTTTGTTCATAAATTTTCTTGAAGTTAGAATACTTATAGTTTCATTAAGTATGGACAGTCCAAATCACTCGTAACACTTCAGAGACTAAATTCTATTAATAAAAATATTATATTAAACACTATTTATAAGAGTCAAATCTTTAGATCAAAATATGTTTACAACTTAACCATTCATCTTACATCAATGATGTAAGATGAATGTGAGAATCGCCAGTATGTGAGATCTTTCCTTTTCAACATAAATGGAAGAAGTTTTTTCACCTTCGAGGGCTGCTTCTTCGGCAGTACTTGAGCAACAACATTAAAAGAACTAGAAGTTGATTCACGGGAGATGTATTTAAGTAGTGCTCCAGAATTTTTCTTCTGTATTTCCTCCCTTGCCTTCTTTTTCTTTCTAAATGACGCTCCACTTTCTTTTATTCATTTCATCCTAGGGATATATTAAAAAAATATT
>WYDF02287363.1:0-16572 GCA_009867245.2 Adranes taylori
TTTTTCTACCTTTGTAGTCTCTCATATATGATTCGTAATTTTCGATGATTATCTGCTTAAAAACAACTATTATAATTTCTATTTAGCTTATTGTACAGAAGAGAAGAAAAAAACGTAAATATCATTTTAAGTTTGTCAAATTCGTTTCATTGCTTTACATGATAATCTGAAAACCTGTGCAAGCAAATTACATCGGTTTTGTGCTGCTACAATTATTATTTAATATTTAAACTAAACCAACCACGGAAAAACTTAATACAATGCAAAAGCATATCCTCATCATATTAAATCAGGTAAAAACGCAAATTATTATTCAAAACTGGTATTCGTTCGTGCTGTGCTGGAAATGGAAAACGCTTCGCTCTCTCATGCACGCACATTTAAAATAGCATTTATTTTCGTCAAGAAAAACATACGCGAGTTTTCACTCATTTCGTTCTATTCATTTTCTTTCATTTCCTTTGTATATTTCCAAAGAGGGCTACCTCGTTTTCTATCTCTCGGACTTGAAATGACCATAACTTGAATAGTTCTTAGAACACTTCAATTTTCAATACAGTGGAATAATTTGATCGTTTTTTCTTGACCGTTTGTCTAATTATGACTAGAGCTAGAACAATTTTAAATTTGGTTATCCAAATGTACAATTTGGAACATTTTTGAAGTGTTCTGGCAAATGATGAACAAAACTGGAAAGATTTTGTCAAACCATTTGGATGAATCATGAAAAACTAATAAGAAAGAATATCAGTAATTTGAGCACAGTCGACTTAAGATTGTGTAAAATAAAATTATGTTGAGAGAAACAACGACTTCAGAAGTGAATTAAAAGCTAAACATAAATACCCAAAAGTCCAATGATACAAGATGATCACCAAGTCTACATCACCGGAGCTTCTGTACTTTTCTAAGGCATCTACAACAATTACAACTTTTGCCATAGAAACAATGAGTTAATATGGTCGGCAAATCTGAATCTTGTATCATGAGGTTCTACATGAGACGGATTATATTAGAAAACTTTGCAAGGTATTATAAGTGTGCCGAACCCACAGTTGACCGTTCTACAATACGAATACATGGAGTGATGGGGGCGCCTACAGAATCAGTGAGCAATTATATGTAATGAGCAATACAGTTATATAATTATAGATGGAACTAACAATGAAAGAATGATGGACTTTAATCGGTTAATTATACAGATTAATAGTTTGTAGCCTTATGAATGTGTACGAATAATATTTAAAGTATAATTGAATCTTGCATAAGTGGAAGGGTATGTATAAATGATAGTGTCCCTATAACACAAAAAATTATTATCTCTGGGTATGCTGCAACAGGCAGCAGTTATGTATATCTTGGGAGTACGTTGCCGTTAGCCATAGATAATGTAACACAAACTTACAAGTATAAGTTTAGATGAATCTGAATATTCATTTCATTAAACATTTTATACAATATAAGATGTAATAAAATTTGAAATAAACTTATTCAGCTACCTGTATTTTTTCCTGGAGCTGAAAATACCGTAATTCTCTAACATTTTGTTTTACACGTCTTCAGCTATTTAGAAAAAAATTTAACTTTATAAAAATGCGCCGTTTTTTATACTTCTAACTTTCTACATTATCTGTAGTTCAATTTTTATAAGTTGGACTCCTATCTTGTACACACAGATTATCTGGTACATGTTTAAAATCCCAAACGATATGCGATTCGTCTTTCTAAACTTTAATAATATATATTAAATTCATACTAGAGGAGAATGATACCTGATTGATTTAATACGGGAGGTCAATAGGAGTTTGATTCCCTCCTTACTTTGTTTACACCCAGCTATAAATAGGCATTAAAATTAGTGACAAGACTAAATTCAGAATTTAAGGTATTTTAGATTTTGAAACTAGTCAATAAATATTTAATATGATAACTTACATCTGAGCTGCAGACACTGCTTTTATTATAGATGCTTCCCCTACCAATGACTTTTCGTCGGCTTTCTACCAGCTTAGAGTGTTTTTGTATTTTCCAGTAGCTCCTCGTCCCATTTCTTTTCATTAAAACTCCATTTCATTACCCCTATTTTTCCTACTCTAGCTCCTGGCGTCAAGAAACACTGCGTACTTTAAGCTAGCACGGCTTTGGTTCAGTCCGGCTTGGCCTAGCTCGTCGTCAAAATTGTCTTCAACAGAGCGATGTCTTCCATTGCCGTTACCTCTTTGTATTTCATTCTCTCTACCTACAAAGTGCAGGTGTCCCACTAATTCGCGACGACAATCAATAATCGATATAACCCATATTTCGCTAATAGCTACAACGAAATTAATTCTTTCCATTTGACGCGTTTAATTTACCTACTAATGCATGACATCTATTAATAAGTTAATTTGTACAACTAATTTTATTGTAAGACAATAATGCTTGAATAACTAAACATTTCCTAGAATTTAGCCATCATGACTATTGGAAATAGTACTTAATAACTATTGAAATAAAGGATGCAGTATAACAAAATTTAAATCCTTGCCTATTTTCTACTTTACACATGCCCGAACCTCGAAGACTTTCGACCTTGATTCTCAAAACTCCTAATCAAAGTTTAAAAGAAGGATAAATTCAAACATGGTTCAAATTACATTGTTCAAAGTACTTAACTAGAATAAACTCCTCAAAACATTAAGTTATATTTGGTTTTATACAATATAATAAATATGATATAAATATTTTTATGTATCATTATACTTATACAAGAGAATAAAAGTAACATTTACTACGGTACACAATTATTTACTACGGTACACTCGTCCCCGCCCTGAAAAATTTCGACCCGAAATTTAAAATGCATACCGAATTAAAACCTTACTACATTAAATTGAATTTTATATAAAATATGAATTCGTTCTAAAACGTACGTATGTTCCTCGTAGCATATAATAAGATTACATTTCTACACACTCGATAAAGTTCCGAGTGATAACGTCTAAGAGAGGACTTTGTGAACTTTGGTACTACGACAACGCCAATGTTGCAACATAAATTTGAGTTGATCATAGTAAATCTGGTTCACAGGCTTGATGAGAATTTAGCCGTCATGAGTAATGAAAGTGCATACAGTAGAACTAAATTTAAATGCTTGATTATTTTCCACTGTTTCTCTCTGTTTTGTTTTTTATTAGTAATGGAAATTAAAACAAAAATAGTACCCATAAATTAATTAAATTTTATAAGTATTTAACACTGACCTTTCCAAACAAATTTTCTACTTCCTCATGTTTAATACGTTCTTTGTCTTCATTGTTACTTCACGATGTATTGTCTCATATAGCTCGGAATATCATGATTTCATTGGGTAAATATAAACCTATGTATGAATAACAATACTAATTAGCAATTGCTTGTAGTTTATAGAACCCAAACTGCAATTCATCACGATCCCTAACGGGGATAACACGTAACTAAAGTAAATAGGATGGGATGATTTATAATCGCTGTACGGTTCGTCTTAATGTGAGAACAATACCAGGACTAATGCGTTCTAGCAATAATCCAGATTAGCTTCAATTGAGTAGTAAAGTTATCTATGACATAATTTATAATGAAATAAGAAATTAAACCAAAAGAAAATATTTATTGACGTTTTAGGGTTATAGCTAGAATTAAGGCATAATAGGCAATCGCAAAACATATATACAAGATCAAAGATAAGAAGAACTTGTAAATTAATTTTAAGGGAAATCAGTATAATTAATTTCTAGCAGGAATTAATTCCTTCTCCGCATATGTCTCAAGTCTCCTTGCCACTCCCTTCAAAAGTATACAACGTTCAAACAAGAAACCCCACGACAGTTACTGCAAATCATCTCGTCCACCGCTGTGTTCCAATATTCTGGGATGTCTTCGTTTTCCCATACTAAACGAATGAGAGTGTACATACTGTCGCTCATCTCCTCCCCACCATACTTGAAGAGCTCAGGATGCCATCCTGCTCCTGCCATGCAGCTGTTGCGCATGAAGAAGATCGCGTCTTCCACCTGTTTTTGAGTCACTTCAGGGACAACACCCTCTTTGCCAGTGTTGTCCATTTGGCCATCCCTCACCTGGTCTGGTGGTTCCGGAGTTCTCTACTCCGCAACATTCACAAGGTTTCCAAAATATTCTACCTATCTCTCCATTATCCCGCTCTCATCTCCGATCAAGTTGCCACTTTTGTCCTTACAAATTGTTGTTCTTAGCTGGAAACCTTTCTTAATTTCCCTGGTTCCTTGTAACATTGCCCTCACTGCCTTTCAAGTCCGCATCCTCTCTATCTGCTCTAGCTTTTTTCCCCACTGTCTCTTCTTCCATCTCAACGTCTTCTTTACATCTCAACGGGAATAACTTGCCCTTCATATAATATGATTCCCATTATTCCCAAAGCAGTTTATCATATCTTCCTATTTTTTGGTCTGTTGTTAAGGGTTTTTTCTCTGGGTGTTTAATTTCTACTCGACATTCAATATTTTCCGTTTTTCCAAAGTTGATGCGCACTCTTCAAGAATTTTCGCCAAAGTGTGCGAAAGTTGTTGGCACAATAGTTGCCAAATACCAAATTACTTTGAAACATTACAGAGAGCTCACATAAATAATTTTGATTCTCTCTGTATTAAGTCGCGAATTATTCAATCTATTATCATTGTTGATGGACATCCATTTTCAAATTGCTGCAAATGAATCAATTTATTTTCTAACTACAATTTATAGAAACAATTTTCTAAATATATAATCTAACTTATTTTTTTTTATTCAGCAGAAGACTTAGACAATTTAAATTCTCCTCACACACAGTTTCCCTGAAACTAATTACATTAAGTGCGTTAATTACTCTAAATGTAATTGCTACTTGTGTGCGACTGGAAATTAAGGTTGGGCGAATTTGCATTCGTCGTACGCCGTCTGTTCATTTGCTCGTTCATCTCCCAAATATCGTGTTGTTTTCCGAAACGCGAACGTTAGACGGAGAAAGGATTATACGCAAATCAATAGTACGGAGTGATACAGATAGGGACATTATTAGGGAGAAAGTTTTCTGGTTGGTGGGATGGTAGACAGGTAATAGAGAGACTAAGAGACCTTTGGCAAAAGGGGTCATTAGGTTTTGGAGGGGTATTGTAAATAGAATCCTCTGTGATAGATTACTATTTCCAAATAATTACAAAGCGTAATGATGAGAAACTATTGTGGAATGTAAGAAATATTTTTCAATTTGAACTACTATAATAAATTCATTTTTTTAAACACATAATGAAACTTGTTGTAAATATCGTCCTTGTTAATAATTAATTGATTTATAATTTTGTGAAATGGGGGTTAATTAAAACAATTCATTAATTTGCTGTGGTGTGTATAAGGATTTATACATGAAAATAGTCGAATATCTTTCACACTGATGTGTTGCAGTGATTTGGAGTTGAAATATTTGTGAAATCAGAAAGTAGTACTCCAACAGAAGTTTTTTGGAGTTGGAATACTACTAGAATATTTTCCTTGAGATGTAGAAGAAATGAGATAAAACAGTAGTAGGAAAAAGCACATTTTGCCGAAGATTTCCAGTGTATTAACCACTTTCTGCCCCCCGGCCCCTTCCTATATTTTATCACAGAAATTTATTTATCAATTGTTTTAGTTTGGAATCCAGGCCTGAGGCTTCATTCCCACAACAGGATTTAATGCGTTCGTATGTATTTATTCACACGGCAGCACTTTTTATAACGCGACGCTTTTTTTTTATCGAGTCATGTTGGATTTTAATTGCTAATCGCTGGACGTTTGTTGAATGCGCCATATGGAAAATTATGGATGAAATAGGTAGAAGGGATGTATGAAAGGGGAATGGATGGGCTAAAAAAAGAGAAAGGGAAGAAAATAAAATGAAGAATAATGTAAGGAGGGGAGGAGGTCTAAAGAAGAGAATGGAAAAAAGGTATGTAAAGATGGTTTCTTTCACCTTGGCAAGAAAAGATATTTTGTTTATTTTTTATTTCTTTATTAGGAATAAGTCATTATACATATAATCATTTAAATGTAGAACTGTACATGGATTGTAAATGTATGTCAGTAAAAGTTATTAATTGTAGTTTAAAATTAAACGTTCAAATTGCAGTGAGAAAGGAGACAAAGTGACTAAACGTTAATATGAACACATATGTTGAGAACATTATTAAAGCGTCAAGATCTGGTTTTAACGCAACGCTTTTTAAATCCCGTGCGAATGAGGTCTTAAGCTTCAAATATGAAATCATAATCTTTCGTGCTTTGAATTTTTGTTCACTTCACTCACAGTATCACCTTTTAATACAGGACAATCGTGCCATATTGATTTCTCGAAGTCTTCGATGTTTTTGTTTAAAGATTTGCAATAATTTTAGAGTAGATAAAATTAGATTTAACTCTTGCAGTTCCACACTTAGTTGTTTCATTTGATTAGTCACATTTTTAAATGAGTTAGAGACATACACTCTAGTGGTATAGTAGGTGTAAATGTATAGTAGGTGTACACAACTTTGGCTTCGTTATACGGGTCAGTGTGTAGCCAACCACTTATTATTTACTCCTGATACGGTTTTTACTCATTTAAGTGCAGCCACAGCAGTTTACGCACGACGACAACTCAATACGTATATATCAATTACTAGTGGACGCTGTTTCCCACACAGCATTTTTTATCCACGGGCGGACGGCGACCGATTACACACAATCTCTGTAACACGCATTAGCACTGCTAATGTGTGTACGAGTGAGCCAGCAGCGAACAACAATCATACTCAGTTTTCTCCTTTTATCATCGCATTTTTATTCAATGCATGAGACGTAAGCGCAATCATACATTTCAATTATATATACGTTTCATTTCATTAACTGTCTTTTCTCAGTGCCATGGTGACGCAATTTTTTCATTTAATTTATTTGAAGTAACATGCTATGTTATACTACCCACATTAAAATGGGACGAAACGTGCTGTAATTAAATGCTTGTCTACAAAAGCGTATCTAACAAATTGTCACCACTCAATAATATCAGGGGTTTTGTAGTAGGAATTGAATTAATATTAAAATATTAAAATATTGGTGAATGCTTAGGGACCGGTTTTTCCCGTACATTTTTCATTATTAACATTTTTTAACATATCCATAGTATTTAAGTTATTGAAATTTGTCTATAACATAATTCAATTTTCATAATTGTTGTTTATTGATTCATTAAACTAGATGGCGATATCTGGAGGATGCGAATCACGGTTCCCATACTCCCAAATATCTCTAAATATTGAACATAATTTATCATTGCTTTCCGATCGGTGGAGTTATCTGGAGGATCACAGCCCTGGAGATTATACTCCAAAGATAATTGTACAAAAGCATCTGACTAACCTTGTAGTAAGCGTATTTACGTTTTTTGGAATTGTTATATTTTCAAGTTTCATATTTATATCATTTCATGATTTTTATTCCATTTAGCATATTACATGTACCCTTAATAAAGAAACCTTCTGGACCAATTAATAAAGGAATCCTCTGGGAAAATATATTTAAAGATTGTACAAAGTTTTAAACATCTTGTATAAATTGTATTGATAACGTAAATTGATGCAGTTATTATGTACAGAGGTTTTAAATTTCATATATGTAATAAACAAATAGTATATGTACAAACTAGCATAAAAATATATTTTAAAATGAAGTGATTAGAAAAAGTAACCAGGGGCGGTATTAAAAAATGCTGTCTCAAAAAATATACCAGAATCGTACAAGAGATATTTAGATGTCATTCGACACTTCTTTGAATTTGACAGCTGGGTGGCTTTAAAAATGCGAAATACCATAAATATATGCTACATACAGTAGATGTTGAAATAGAAAAAAAGTAGATGTGGATGTAGAGTAGATGTTGTTTTTATCTTTCACCTACATATACGTACCTATACGTATATGGTATAGGAAAGATATAGCATATTTATGTTTTGACAATTTTTTCTATTTCACCAGTACGTCTCTTTTATTCACATCAGTGCAAACCATTTATACGTAATGCGAAGAGGAGACTCCAAGGAATAATTTACGATAAAAAAATGTTTTAATATAATTTATTCTTGTTAAAAAATTTGAAAGTCGCATTTCTCGGTGTCTGTATGGATGGATGTACGTACATATCGCTCTACATTCAAGAATTACTCCTAACCTTTTGGACCGATTTGCGTGAAATTTGGTACACAGGTACACATAAGTGTTCCGTAAAAATGATTTTTTCATTTTTTAAATGAAATATGGCGGAAATGCACCATTTTTTTCACAAATAAATTCAGGAAGTCCATGTGTCTGTCTTGTACAGAACGCCACGTTCAAAGTTTGAAAATATTTTTCAATATATCTCAAAAACTATAAAAGATAGGACATTCGAATAAACTTTGTTTTATGGTCTATCTAAGCTTCTTTGATTTTATTTGGAACATTTTTTCTTAAATCACAATTTAACATATATACACGATGTTTTTTTTGAAAACTTTGTGGTCCATTTTCTCTAAAAGTTTTGGAGTAGTGTTTTTTTTTTTAATTTCTTCTGCTCCTATAATATTTAAAGCTCCTATAATATTTAAGGGATTAAGTGAGTTTAAAAAACGGACTATCTAGTGTCGGATTATGCTCTAATATCTCGGTTCCTATGTAAGTTGGAAAAATGAAACTCAGGTATGCCTAAGAAGCCTCAATTGTACCAATACTGAACTGATTTTGATCAATAATTTTTTTTTCAAAAATCCTTTTAGTAACACCATATTATATACATGTAAGGCCATATTATATACTATTTCAACATGCGTCACTTAATCCCTTAAATATTATAGGAGCTTTCGACTGTCATATTATGTACATGTAAGGCCTAAGTAATAGCACATATTCATGCAAAGTTACAGGAAAAAATATGTTACGTTGTATGAGATCTATAAGACTATAACACATAAGCTGTCCACGCCGTAGGCAAATACTGGGGAAACGTGAGTCAAGACCAACCGTAGGCCGCGGAAACCTGGACAGCGAAGCTGTTCGCACTGTAGGCAAATATGGGAACCGGGGAATTCATGAGTAGGCGAAGTTAGACTAATTTTGATTAATTTACCCTAAAAAACGATTGTGCTAATTGAATTTAATAGACGAGTTATAAGGTGACAATCAAAACTAAAAGGTTCAACTTTTGTTTTATGCAATATAGAACTAAACGTAGGACTTCCAGTATATGAATGATGGGGTGGCGATCACTGTGCACACTGAATTCGAATTTAGCTTTTATCAGTTTTTGTACTATCATCTGAATTTCTTGTTTTTCTTGCCTTATGATTTTTACATTCCTCTGTAGACAACATGTGAACCTTTTTATCTGCCGCCTGGCTTTCTAGTAATTATATTCAATTTTAAAGCCATTGCAACATTTCTGGCAGAGATTTGTTGCTCTTTGACTTTATATTCCGCTTCTACTACCATGCGGAATCCTCAATTTTTTCCATAATTTATTCAAGCCTTTTTCCATTTTTGTAAATCTATTTGATGCATCTATTGAAATATTAAACAATTTCAAAATTTGTTATGACTTATGTAAATTAATTTATATTTTTCAGTTTTGTTAAAAAGAATTCTTGGTAATAATATTTTTATGAAATAAAATTATTATTACTAACAAAAAAATATTATTATTATCATCAAGGGCTTATTGTTTAGTCATACCTGTCCAAAATATCAGTGTCTTGTACTCGTTTAATATTTGCTGGTCAGAGCATTTTTGTACTAATTCAGATTTAACTTTCTCGTTGCTCCAAATAGGTCTCTCCTCCTGGTTGCCAACTCACATAAGACTCACACACTCACATCACACTCACATAAGAAATATTGAGCTGTCTCTACTTTAGCTATGTGTAGGTCATTTTTCTTCATATGCATCCACAAAGGTATGAGTCCTGTTAACAGGCCAGTTATCATTTTGACGTTATTCCTACCAAGTTCAATAAATTTGAGGTTCTGTTCTTAAATAGCTTTTCTATAAAGCGCTTGATTTCCTGCTGATTTTGATCAGCAGTCTATGTGTTTTTGAATGGTCCACTTTCCTATTTACATCTCGGATCGAACTAGCATGTATTTCCAGAGCCGGCTTCGGCCAATGAACTGAGCAGAACAAACTAGAGCAGATTCTGAAAAGATAGGAGGATCTTCTCTCTTTAAACCTGAGTCTATGATGATCTCATAGTTTCTGTATTCTTCAGATATACACTCCGATTTCATTTTTAGTATTTCATGCCCTGTAATTTTAGTGTTAATTTTCTGTGCCAAATTCGGTAAAGCAAACTACTTTTTCACTGTAGATCGACGTAAGTTGATTGATAAGATGATATAAATATTAAGAGATTATAATAATTAATACTTAATGTGTGATAATAAGAAGGAGATTAATTTGCGACAATCAAGACAATAATACACGTATGTGTATCTTGCATTACATTTGTTTTTAAGACAATATACTTGACGCTTTGAAACTTAAAAACACTTATTTATTACACCCATCTCATGTATCGTAGCTTGTTTTTAAGTGCATCATTGTTTTATGTATGCGTTTTACCAACGATACAATAACAACAACAACAACAATACCACTAGTGGCGAGCCGAGAGACAAAAGATGGTGATCTCGCACATTGAGGGACCGAGATACTGATTATAAAATACAAGGGAAGTGCACTTAGCGCGAACTTGGCTCTATTCTTTTCGTAAGAGTATCTCTATCACAAGTAATGTGTTTACTTTCTTCGCGCGTCTAGAATAAAAACTTCTAGAATATAAGGATCGGTTGTGAAGTTTTTGAATCGATCGCACTTATTTATTCATGGAACTGGCCTCAAACTTCAGATAAATTGTGAATTTCTATATTTGCTATTGAGAAATAGATGTAACCCAAAATGAATTGCTCAGCCTGATACGATTTTTTTCGATACCCATATTATAACCTTGACCCTTTCCCAAAGTTGTTCTGTTGCGGCTAGGTCGGGATTCCTGAAGCTTTCGGATTATTGGTGAACGTGCTCACACTGGATGCCGCTTTCGATCTTATTTATATGGGCGCCAGAGATTTGTACCTAAATGTCGGATAAATTAGTCGAAGTGCACACAAAAATAAACTTCACATATAACATTACCAACAAATCAGCACTTTATTAAACAAATATATATAACAATAATGTAGTTGGCTTAAGCGCCTTTAAAGGTGTATCATAAGTTAATAATTAATGAATTTATGCAATAAGTAGAGCAATAGTATAGGCGGTAAGTCCCATTGGGGTTAAGTAATTTGGTCCCCGCTATCTGTGTTAATGGTAATTTCGCCCCCCAAGAAAATTTCAATATATTTACCGTTTCATAAATAAATTTCCTAGTGTCTGAACTAAACAAAAATAACTCATGGGGACTAAATTATCAACTCCGGTGCCATTAACTCCAAAGTTACCCCAAATTGTCTAGCCTATAAAGCAACAATTATTGAATTAGTTTGGGTAATAATCGCTCACTACTACTTAATGATATGTACAAATTTTACATTCTCGAATTTTACACAATAAACTTTGTTCTGTATAAAATAGTATTTATGAAAACTTTCTGGGTTAAAATATATCACAAAATAATTCAATTTCAAAATATTTTTACTTCTATAAGTTTAACAACACGTTAAACAGTTGTGGTGACACAGAACAATTGATACATAGGAAGCGACCACGTAAGCGTCCTAGGAGCCATCCACGGCTTACAAAGACACATAAAAGACACTCCCTCCGTCAATATGTCTTATTAAACCATTAATATAAGAATCACTAGACCCCTTATCAAAATTTTTCCCACCCTAGTTACAATTTAGTCCTGCCATTGGCAGAGTATAATAAGTTTAAAATACATTATATGAATTTGATGAAGATGTCTTATATGAAAATGAAACAGAAAACTAAAATTTCTAATTATTACAAAAGCGTGAGGCGCCAAAATTTAAATAGGTACAATTTACTAAAGATTATTCAAAGAAGATACTTGTTCCACTAAATGTTTCTCCGATTGCCCATAGAGCTGGTTGAAAAACAGCTCCACAGATGACGCATTCCAAGAATTGGGAAGCCTTCAACAGCTGCTTATGTCGTCGCCACTAGAGACATATACGGCTCGGACGCACGTGCTATGCTACTTGCTAGGCCCACGAAATGGCTACTCTATACCAAATACCACGCGAACACGTCTTTCAAAATTGTTAGGCTATCCCTAGGTCATCAACATTTGGGATGCCCTAGGGTTGTTGCCTATAACCAACAAACACGTCCTAGCGCCATTTTAACAAACAAAAATTAATAATCTTACCCAATCTAAGCCAAACAAGCCAGAAATGCCTATGGCTTAATGTTAAAAACCACTTCCATTACTCTGCTTCATTTTTCCACAACTATTAGATATTTAGAATAACATTTTTATAATATTATGATTAAAATAAGGCAGAGCCAAGAATATGGCTTCCTTTCAATGCCAATCTACGGAGAGTCACATCAGTCTTCCCAAAATGTAACTCAGAGAGATGGATCCCCTCTACCTCTATTATCACGACATTTAAGCTCTAATTGGGTCCATGTTACTGAGCCCACCAATGGAAACCGTTAGAAATTTCCAATCTCAGCGAGGGGGCACGACATTTTCCGGCTCGAAAAATTAATTTCATCAACTCTACACTTACAATTATTCCTACAATTTAATTAGCTATAACGACTAATTTCATCCAAGCAGGACGACCGTACGCAGCGACCTCAAACGGAACGGAACACAGAACAGTTACTAGTGGTCCGACTCAGTTCCACAGTTTATCGAAAGTTACTCACGATACTCCAACAAGCACTCTACAGCCCACCAACATCACAAGCATTACGTCCTCTAATACAAAATTCCTTTCACCTAATGGTTTATCGAATGGTTTACGCTTAATTACCTGAGACCCTACTTCATTAATTATTTTGCCGTTCCTATAACCAATTAGTATTGTACCACATTCTTTTCCTATCACACACACTACGCTTTTACTCATTGTCGTTGGTTATAAGTACTTAATAGCAATTCGAGCTGCATTCTTTTATGAACGCACATGCACGCAGACGCTCGTCGCACCTACTACATACTATCTGATGTATTGGCTATCGCCAATCCAATCTACTATCGCGGATAATAGCTGTTCCCCTTACGCTGTTCTGCTCATTACTTTATCTACTAATCACACCATTTACCCCGCTACCTATGATTTGTGTAATTGCGTCATTGACAAGTTTTTTTCCGTCGGATAGTAAAAACGTTGTCTTTTCGATTTTCATAGAAAACCGCTAGGTTCGTTCAGCATGTAAGTGTTATGTTTAAACTGTTTCAAATTATATTTCCTGTTGTGCATAAAAGTTTAGCTGAAAGTGTTAAATTACTTTCGCAGTTTAGCGATTAGTTCATATGAGAATTAAAATGCTTAAACAACTAATACTTTTCATTGAATCTATGATCCTGCCATCTTAAATAAAGTCGATGTTATGAATATTAATTGTACGAATCTATCTACAGTAAAAGTAAATTGACACGACGACAATTTGTCACGCTACTATATAATACATCGAGTCAATGAATTATTTTTTATAAATGTTTTCGGCGCCATCTATGTTTCGATATTTCATTGAAAACTAACTTTATAATAAATAGAAAAAGGTTTCTACTTTAAACGCCCTAGTATAGATTTTTACCTTCATGGAAACACCAAGTTAATTATACACGCACGTAATATATGCAGTATAGCAGGCGCCATGCACATACACAACATCAAAATTGTTCAATTTCATTAGCAACGCATTGATCGGGAATTGCCAGGAACAGTCGCATCAAGTCGCATGGTTCATTGTTGTAGCGTCCAGCCAGTTCAGTAGAATTGAACTAAGTTGAACAAACGAAAAGAATTGTATTATTTTTTTAATTGTATCTTAATTACTTTAAAAACGTGTTAAATACATTCAACAAGGCAAACTGTAATGATTTATGAATTTATATAACACTTTAATTAATACATTACTAATGACTATTGCTTAGCGACTAAATCGAGAAAGACTGCGCGAGGAGCTTTTATATGAGCTTTTATATGAGCGAATATGAGCTTTTATATGGTCGTGCTCGTCGCTACGATTATGTAGGAGTAGGAATACGTAGTCATTTCTAATTGACGTCCATAATTTATTAACATGAAGTTGTTACCTAGAGGTGCGCTCATAACTCGCTTCTAATACATTTCGCTAACAACAAGATACATAATGATGCGAGCTACATTTGTCAACGAACGAGATAGAGTTGTTGATGAATTTTAAAATTAATAAAGTGAAGAGCTGGAAATGATGCTAATATATAGACAATATTTAATTACATAGATTTTATTGTAAATTAAATTTAAACAAAATATAATATAGAAAATATGTATAAAACAATACTATATTGTATTTAATAAAAATAAATTAAAAACAGAATTATTATTGATATAATTATGTTTGATGCAAGAACTCAGTTACAATTTTTTTTTATTTTTAAATTGAATTTTTTTTAAGAAATTTTAATTGTTCTGATTTTTTCTGACACATATTTAATTAAAACTGGAAACAATTGATAGTATTCAGAAATTTTATATTAATTATTACTAAATCTGAGTAAAATATTTCTTGGTAGAAACATTGCATAACAAATGATAATTTCCTAATATTTCTTTGATTAATATTAAAAGGCTCATTGTAATTAAAAGTAAGAACGGTGCACAGTTGATCGCATTCCGAACTTGGAACCAGAATTCCCATCACTAATTTTTGTAACATTTTTACTTTGCTAGATTTCCTGATTATATTAAAAAAAATATTTAAGGTCATGCCTTCAAATGATTACTTTTTAAAACGTAATTGTTTTTCTAATCCCGGAGCTTAATGAAGCAATTCCTTCATGTTTGATGTAATTGTCTTTCAAACCCTGGAGCTTAATAAAACAATTTCTAAGAGGTAGATTTCTATAAAAAATAGAAACGTGGCAATTAAATAAGAGATTCAACCAAAATTGTCTAAATATATTTTGGTTGTTAAAAATAATTCTCAAATTAAATAATTGAAAAATGGTAAATAAAATGATGAGAATGGTAAATTTAAAATATATTTGCACATAATCGTCGATATTCTCATCATTCTTATCAAATTTATCCGATTTATGATGATTGACGTGCATTATGAAGTCGATCTTCTGTATTGTTTGCTTTCGCGTATTGTCGATTCGCTGTGTGAGGAAGTGTCGATAGGAAATTCAAGTCGTGTCGAATTTATTACGGCATTTATCGGCGGTCGGGAATGCTAATGCACTGAGAGCACGCTTTCCATTTCGATTTCGTGAAAAAGAAGTCACCTCTCCTACTGCTACTTTTTATATGGTATTTAAGTAAGTCTAATTTACATGATCTGTTAATACTTTTGCAAACACTTAGGAGACATTTTACTCATTTTAAATGCAATAATTGGAGTTATAAATGGAAGAATAACTTTTTTCAATCATTGATAGATTTAGTTATTACATATATTATTACATAGCCCTAGACTTGGTATCAAAAATAAATTGCCGCGTCTTTATTAATTTAAAAATAATTTATAGCAATAGTTTTTGCTCAACCGGGAAATTTCATAGAAACTTTCATATGAAAATTTTACAAAAAAATTTGAAATGTTATAGCATAATACTAGGTTTACTCGCGGTTATTTGTTGACTTTGACATAGTATTGTCATTAATTCAATTAATTAATAATTGCAATAAGCAATTCCTTAATAAATCATAAATTAAATGAGAAATCCTCTAATAATTTATATCTAAATTGACTAATCTAAATCATCAAAGAAATATAATATGCAATTAAATATAATCTAATATACAATATAACCAATCAACTAATCATAATAAATTAATTAAATCAAAAAAATATATATATAAACTATCAAATATAATCGTAATACGTTAAAATAAAAAAAAAACCAGAAGAAACCGCCAAGAACATCACAGCTTCCGAAAAACCTATACAACTAAAGATCAAACAGATTTTGCCGCAACGAGTAATGTACACACATCAGGCGGCATTGTCGCGTCAAAGCTTTGTGTTAAAGCCGGCAGCGAGCGGTATGCTTTCATCTACTAAAGGTGCATTGTCATATATTTTAAAATTTGCGACTTTACGTATTTCTTCTACAATGCCAAGTTTTTTTTCTTTGTCGGCGAATATTTGTTTCGACGAGAATTATCAAGTATTTCACCCACCACCTTTTCTGAATGACAAGTAGGATTTTTACCCTTTTGGCTTTCAACAAATCTGATTGGATATTAGTTTAACGTATTTTTGAAGGAGGCGTTTTCCTTCAAGCCTCATCAAGCTACTATTTCCACCGCTGGTGTGACCCACCACCTTTTAGAAATCACCACTACTTGCATTTCACTAGAAAT
>WYDF02287374.1:3741-24066 GCA_009867245.2 Adranes taylori
ATCAAGCGATACATCTCGATGAAACTCATAAAACGTGGGTACAAACGATGGTGTATAGCTTATCAGCATGGATACATACTAAAGTATGATATATACCAAGGGAAAAATGATACACTCAATACTAAATTCCCTGAATTTGGGCTAGGAGAAAGAGTAGTACTATTGCTGTGTGAAGATTATTGGGGTCAAAATCGAAAATTATATTTTGATAATAACTTTTGTACTATTCCCTTATTAGAGAAACCGAAACAGGCATGGTATTCCAAAAAATATGCCGAGTGACAAACTGCTGTCTGCTAAAAGAAGTAACAACTTGGACTTCAGAATTAGCTATAAGAATATTGCAGTGTATAGATAGTACGATAACAAAGTTGTACACCTTGCATCCAATTTTCATGGAACTAAGATGTCTAACGTCAGGAGGAATGCAAAACGTGAACAAATCTGAAAATTGTCTGTCCTGCAATAACTCCAGATTATACCTGTCACATATGTGGTATAGATCATGCTGACCGCTTACGTAAGTATAAGATGTGGATAGGCGCTCTGGAAAATGGTGGTACCGGATTTTCTGGGGACTGCTTCATATATCACTCGTAAAAATTTACGTCATGGTGTCTAAGCTATGCGGACAAAGTGGTAACTGAGTATGTATGGCCGGAGTGTGGAAGAAATGAGAAATGACATGAGAGAGAGAGAGAGTGAAGAGTTACATGGATAGAAGAGGGTTAGAAATTAATGTTGTAAAGACAAAGAAATAAATGGAATCAAATTAAAAAGAATGAAATGGTATAAGTACTTAGGGTTCATGTTGGCGCAAAATGGAACATGCAAAGAACATGTTATAATGGCGGCGAAGAAAGAGTGGATGGCTCTGGAAAGAATGGGGTGTGTATGGGAAGGAAAGTTTGGGGAACCAGTCAAAATGAGGACAACTATTCTGGATGTATGCGTTAAGAATATAATGATGTATGGGGCTAAAGTGTGCCCTGTACGTGAAAGAGAGGATGTGGAAACTGCAAGCGGATATCTGAAGAGAATGATATGAGTTGAAAGATCGACACCGAATGAGATAGTTCTGCCAGAGCTCGATAGGTGTAAGTGCTAGATGACTGGGTTCAAAAGAATGGTAAAATTTTAGAGAAAAGTGTTTACGGAGTGACAGATTGATGAAAAGTGTATATTTGACAGGAATGAATGAGGTAGGAATGACTGGTTTATGAGGAGAAACATATGAAAGGATAGGGTGGTCCTTGTATAAATGGGAGGATATGATAACGAATGGAAGAGGAACAATAAATGAAGTGGAAGAGAAAGATGTAGAAAGCAAGAGAGAGAGAAGAAATATTACGGAAAAGTAGGTATAATGATAGGTATAAATGGATCAGAATGCAAGCAGGTATGCCTGAGTATTTAAGAGCTAAAGGCAGAATTGAGGAGAAAAGAATGATAGCGAGGTTTGCATGTGGAAGCGAAGAGAGTGGGAATAGGTATTGAATGGATGGGAGCAAGAGATTGTGCTGGATTTGTTATAAAAAAGAGGAAAAATGGGAGCGTTGGGTGAAATAATAGAATGGAGTGACCAAGACAGGGAAGAAGCTGAGAATTGGAGAGTATGTTTGGGGCGGGAAGGCAAAGTGGTTGGAGTGATGAGAAATTTTGTAGGGGAAATAAAGAAAAGGGGAGGATGAAGGAAAAATTAAAAGCATTGATTCCCACCTACCCACTTCAACTTGTACGGTAATTTGGTTTGCTTTCTTGTCGTTTTGTTTGTAATTGTCTACAGTGAAAATAATTTCATTTTGTTATGTATAGTTTTATTTTGTATTCTGGGGTATGATAAAAGTGTAAGAACAGAATTTATGTCAATACAGGTTTATGTAATTTGTAGTAGTTGCGTCATTTATAAACAAGTAGCAAGCGAAAAGAACCTGTCATCTCTCGATTTTCGGAGAAGTGTGCCTCAAGGTCTAGTGAATAAATGGTCGCACACGATCATACAGAATAGGCATTCAGTAGGCAAACAAAACACTAAGGCCAAAAATAAAAGGAGAAAATACAGCTACAGCGTATAAGACGATGTACGACTGGACAATCGGGGTAACCACTGGGCAGTATTTGCAAACGAAGAAGACAATGTGAGTATTGCTCGGCTCAGGGTATACAATCAAAACCGCACTCCAAGTGTTCATCTTGCGGAGTATTTTTGTGCATAAATAAGGAAAAAATTGTTTTGCGATGTATCGCGATATCTTTATCTAATGTAAATATTTTTTTATATTTCAATGTTTTGGAACAATGAAATATTTTTTCAGTAAAATGTTTCAGTAAAAAATATACCTTTTTAGTAAAATGTTCTGATTCTATAACGACAGCAGGGTAATACACATTTACTTAGTGTACCTAGTACATATTTACTAATTCGTATTCCCAATGGTAATTATAAGTCCATCATCTTCCAATTTCACCCAACATCGATCTTGCGACTTTTTTATATTCCAAAAGATAAAACAGACCATGGAAGGAGGACGTTTTTCCGATATTCACGAGGTCAAGGCAGAATCGCTAGAGCAATTAAATTCCATATCGAAAATTGGATTACAGACGGATTACAGATTACAGACAAAGAAGTATATTATGCCCAGTGGACATTACTTTGAAGGGGACAATGTTAACATTGAGGAATAAATAAAGATTATTTGGGAAAGATGATAGTTCCGCGAATTGTTGTATAACGCCTCATATGCAACAATTCGCAACTTTTGTTGCATAATAGCAAAAGTTTCAAAATCTGAAAACAATAAAAACTTAAATTCTAAGATAAGTTTTATTTCATATTAATTATAACAAACGTTCAAATTGAACTATGTATTAACATACGTATTGTATTATATATTATTTGATTACTAAGTACAATTGATAAAGTCACTTATATGAGTAGAAATATATTTTCTAAAAGTATTGCCACATAATTCTATATTATCAGCCGTTAATTCTAACCTAAACGATTAATACTAGCACACAACATTTTAACGTTTGATCATACACAGAAGAGAACAGACAAAACGTCTATCTACAATAACTTGAAACGATCCGTAACAAAATATCTCGTAAAACGTTTTACTACTCTGAAACAGCGTGACAATCACCAACCGTTTCTGATTGTTCTATTGTATTTGGCATAATCGATCGTATGATAACGTGCGTATGCTTCTGAAACACTAATTAAACTGTCGAACATCGCTAGTGGGTTTGCGTCTAAGACAATTTGTGGACTTGAAAAAGTTTCGTCGAAGATTTCACGTTTAGAACGGTTATTACTTTTCGATGTCAGTTTGCTTTTAGGTGTACGTTGTTTGGAAGGATTTTTACGACGTCTTCGGAGCATCATCATCATCATTCTTGTTGTAGTTGTTCCTGGTGCCATTGTTGAGGACATTGATGGATTTGATGAATTTACTAAATAAACAGTCTCCGCCTTGCTTTTGTATAAAGCTTGTATTACTAAACAGAGCATGTAGCCACCAAACGCTAAAAATGCCAAAGCAGTTATCGAATTCTGAAATAGTTTCTCCATTCCTTTGTTTTTCGGTTCTTCTTTTATTTGCACTTCTTCCCAAAATCGTTTATTGCCTGGTTTGAGTTTTCCCCTTAAAGCTTGAAAACTTGGACCATTTTTTATTTGATTTATGGGATCATAGTCATCGTCGTCCATAACACTTTCAAGATCATTCGATGGGATTTGAAATGAATTTTTCACTTGAAGCAATTTACCGATTGGAAGTTCGCTTAATGTATTTACATCCATAGCTGTTGATATATCTTGTCCATAAATTTGATTTACGTTGGACAATACTATGAGAGATGCAAACATAGTTAAAAATTGCATTTTTGATATTTTCCTGGTTGCTTTTTGTGCCGCAGTTCTAGCGCTTGTTTTAACTAAAGTGGTATAGTGGTCTACAAATTCTAAAAAATCTTCGCTTAACATTTCCAAGATCGCCAATACTTGATTCACAGTGAATACCTGAAATAAATCAGTATGATGACATATAATCGTATCAAGAAGAAACTTAGTTTCCTATGGAAGGAAAAATATTTAGTTTGTAAATAACTACAAAAGCTTGCTCATATTATCAATAGCTTTGCGCCATCGTATAACATTTTACAAACATGTGTGTATATGAAGTCATACTCTAGGAGAAAGAGTTTCACACTTAAAACCATAGAGTCATTTTTCTGTGCCCTTGTGAAGGAGTGGAGGTTTAAATCCAAATTGAGATTTGTTTATTTATCTCATAAAATATACATTTGAGTCTACCGTACAAGTAACACTCTTATAACACAGTAAATAGGTTCAAAGAAAATACAGTGTTGTGTGAAACCGTATTATTCGAAACTAGAGCCAATACAAAGTCTCCACATTATATTCCGAAACATTTTCAAAACAACAATTTTTATTTCAACAGTTTCAACAATTTTTATTCAAAATATAAACATATGTAAAACAAAGAATGTAAGTAAACAAAAAATTAAGCTCATGTTATTAAATTTCTTGTTCATCACTGGTCAACACAATGAGGCGAGTCAAACGATATCATCATTTTCTGAACCCATTTCTTCGTTAGGATGTTTTGCATCTTCTGTATTCTTTAAAAAATTTCTTATTTTAGTCTGTTTGTTGGTCCTTACAAGTTCATAGTAAATCTCATTATACGGAGATACACAATTTTCCAGTTATCTTTAGAACATTTGGCTTCTTACAGCACAAGAGCCATTAGTCAAGAAAAATGATTCAAGAATTTTCGCTAAGGTTTCATCAGAGCTGTCGTCTTCAGAATTGATATGATTAACAACTTCGGACCCCATTTCCACTAAATCCGCTCGACCAATTTCTTCTTTCACCAATAAATCTTAAGACGTCTTCAATATCTATGTCTAACAAACCTACGCGATCGATGTAGCAAATTGTAATATTCCCCCAATTCAATTTGCTGGGGGCTCAAGCAAGCTTTTTTCCTGAGGATGGCCATATCTTCTTCCAACAAGCATTTAGGGTTGATTTTTTAGTTCTTTTACCGAAACTGATATGATTCAAATTTTAGTTGAAACTTCCTTCCAAACTTTTATTACATCCAGTCATTTTGAATCAATTGTGTCTAAAATCCTTTGAAGTGATCACCTCATGTAATACGTTTTAAAGGTATAAATAATACCTTGATATAATCGTTGGATCAACGAAGTCGTTCGTATTCGATGATAAAACTCTACTTCGATGTTGGGATGGTTTTAGTTCTGATGGTGACCTTGAGCATTATCTCCAACTAATATCACCTTCAAGTTGAATCTTTTGCCTTAAATAATTTTCAATCTTCGGCACTAAATAACTGAAAAACTAGTCTTTAAATAAATCTCCTGTAACCCAAACATTTGAGTTTGCCCTCCAATGTACCAGTAAGCTGTTTTTATTTACGCCTTTAAGCACACGGGGATTAAAAATTTATAAAGCACTAAGGGCTAGTTACTACCCCCAAGAGGTAGTAATTAGCCCTTAGCCCATTGTTTCACAAAAGAAACACTTTTTTCTTCATTTGATACAAAGATCCTCTTGGGCATTTTTTTCCGCCAAAGCCCAGACTCATCGGCATTAAACACTTGATGTGGTGTGTATCCTTCTTCTTCAATTATCTTTTGAATATTTTCTGGATATGTTTTGGCATCTTCATGGTCAGCTAGCGCCAATTCAATTCAAAACGTTTTTAAATTTTTCAAACCAAGCCTTACTTCCTAAAAAGTCTTGACTTGCAGGAGATTCTCTACTTTCCTTAAGGTGCGTAAATTTTGGAACCCTTTTCTCTAATGACATCACCGCCCAACAGAGTCCTTTTTGTACAACAATCTTCAATACAAATACTGAGTGCGTTATCCATTTTCTCCATAATTGGTGCACGGGAACGAGTTGCATATTTTGCGGATGTCGAAGATCCTGCGATAATTGCACTTCTAATTTTCCTTTCGTTTTGTTACTAGTTCGAACTGTTGCCTCATGTAAATTTAGACTATCAAGTGCCAAATTCCTTTTCTCCTTTTAAGGAACGATTCAAAATTTGTATTTTTGTCTCCAAAGAAATAAATTTGCTTTTGTTTTCTTACTTTCAGACATTGTTTAGGAGTGTAATATAATTTTAAAATAAAACTACTCCTAAAAACGACCAAGCTAATCAGAAACACATACCAAAAGTTTTTTAAAAAAGTTTCTCCCAAAACCACAACTACGCAATTTATGCAATCCACCAACAGGACGCTTGGTAGACAAGATTCATACTGTGTGCATGACACAATTTCAAAGATCTTGATGCGGGAAAATGCGGTTATTCCCCGATTTTTATTTTATATTTGTGTGTACATATAAATGCGTGGTTATTGTGCACTACATACTATGGCATAGTACCTTAATTTTGTAAATGTTTGGAACAAAAATCGTTTTATCGAAGTATGTACGTGCACATAATATATACTGTTATAAGAGGGTTTCCGCCTTTTCATTAACGTGTTAGAATGAAACTGTGTTGTGGGTTTTCGTGCTAAGCGAGGGTTTTCGAAATTTTCATTAACGTGTAAAAGTGAAACCGTGTTGTAGGATACCATGTAATAGTATATCGTGTAATAGGATAACGTGTTATAGGATACCGTGTTATAGGATACCGTGTTATAGGGTACCGTGTTATAGGAGGCTTACCTGTACTGTCAGTTTCTATATACACATAACTAATGAAACATACAGGACTCCTGTTTAAAAAATATGTTAATTTGATATTGGTACGTCCACTGTATTCACCATACTGCAATGTGTTTATACCAAAATCAAGGAGGAACTTTTACAGTAAAACACTATAAAAATTACAACAATGTGTTTTTCTGATCTAAAATGGAACGAGAATAACATAAGTCTTATTGAACTGGATTTAATTTAATTTAATACACACCTGTATCGCCCTAGCTGCCAGGTCTGTAGAAAATCTGAGCTAGATTGATAGAAAATGGCGCCAATGCGCCATATTCAATTTTATCCGAAAATTCTAAATTAATAAAATGCGACGTCACACGCCTCACAAGTGCACACGTTTCTCGAAATGTTTTCAAAACCCTTCCAGATAACATATTAAAATGAAGTCTGTCAAATAGTGCTTTG
This sequence comes from Adranes taylori, assembly GCA_009867245.2. Classification (NCBI taxonomy): domain Eukaryota; kingdom Metazoa; phylum Arthropoda; class Insecta; order Coleoptera; family Staphylinidae; genus Adranes; species Adranes taylori. The sequence continues at coordinate 10,934 of WYDF02287374.1, forward strand.
AGGCAATTTTTTGAAATAAATTTTTATAGGTCCAAGATTTATCTACATACAGGATGTCCAATTAAGAGACCAATTTTGAGAATGTGAGCAATTGAATACACTCAGTCAATTTTGAGCACAACAGCCAATCAAATTAGGACTATTTACTAATACGCTATATAATTTTATATACTATGGTAGTCCTCATCGGCTGAAAGCCTATAAACCAAACGTCGTAAAGAAAACAGACACCAAGATTACATGGTATAAGATATAACATCGGAGTGTATATCTCCAGTCTACAAAGTATATAGAAACTATGAGATGATTATAGATACAATTGTCTGGAGAGACGCTTATCTATCTTTTCTGAGTCTGCTCTAGTCTGCTTTACAGACGGTACAAGAACTGCTAGAAATACATAAGCAGGAATATATGGCAAACGACCGAGATGCAGAATGTTCTGCCTACTGAAAGCAGGGGGTTAGGATGACGGCTACCAGCTATGCTAGAAATAATCCATAGATTTCAAAATGATTAACTTATCTAATTAATAATTTAAATACCGCTGGGGTAGGGAAGCAACAACGCCAGTACTGGTGTGAGGCAAGGGAAATTGCTTCTCGGTATGGCTCACACTCAGCAACTTGTAGGCGAGGTCAGAAAGACTCAGGAAATCACCTCATTACATTCCAGAGTATAGTTAATATGACAAGTAACGAAGTAGGAATGGCCCTAAGTTCCCGATAGCCCTTAGATGGGCATTAGGTGTGAAGAATCCCCGGGTGGATAAAAATCGCTATATGGAATGTGCGAACCATGTATGAACGCGGAATAACACACAACGTCGTCAAAGAGATGAAAAGACTAAATACATATCAATAAACTAGGAGTCAGGGAAACCCACTGGCCTAACTCTGGACAATGTACACTACGAAACCATATAATCTTCTACTCCGGAAATGACAGCGGAGCACGTAGAAACGGAGTAGGCATAATCATTTCTCCAACTATATATAATGCCATAAAATCGTATGCTCCCTTTTCAAACAGGACTAACATAAAGGATATCTATTCGACTCCAACATAAAGCTTCTTTAACATAAAGCATATCTATTCGACTTAAATATCATACAACCCTATGTACCAACAGCAGATAAAGAAACTGAGATTATTACCAATAAATTTTACCAACAATTAAAGATCTTAATTAGAATGTATTAAGAAAAATGAATTGAAATTAATAATGGACGACTTCAGCGCCAAGGTCGGGAAAGATAAGGTCACGGACGTTGCGGGTGAGGGGATCGAAAGAGGAGATCGCCTCATACGAAGATCGCCGAACAATACTCTATTTGAATCACTACCAAATTAGTTTTGAATTACTACTAAATTGGCTGCCATACAACAAGCCGTAGTGGAAGGTAAAATTTTCCAGGGTTTAATAGGGTTTTGAGGAACGGGCTGGTGCATAAGCTTCTTGAGATGAATGTCCCATTATACCTAACAAAAAACATTATACCTAATAAGAGTTATACCTTTATACCTTAGAACATAGCAATACATTATATCTTAGAGCATAGCAAATTTAAAGTTTAATTTAATGATGGCGTATCATAGGTTGCAACTCAAACCGCACACAGGCTACGGGGCATTCTCAAACATGACAGCAGTTTGAGTATCCAAGCGAGGATGCGAATTCTAAATGAGCACATCATGCCACAACTCCTTTACGGTTATGAGGTGTGGATCAGGGATGCCATGAAAGCAAGCAAAACAACTCGGATACATGACATTGCGAGAACATGGCATAAACATAATCATGATTGTGGATATTAGTGCCATAGGAAACCACGTACCATCAATGCTATTTTTTTCGACGGTTCACTTTAAACTGCAAATGTTGAATGGGACTCCTCCATACACTGTTGGAGCTGTATATCCTTCAGGGTGGTCTAATGAAGAAAAATTCATCTAGTGGATGAGTTACTTTATTGAGCATATGAAATCCACTTAGGAGAACCTGGTTTGGATGACATTCGACAACCATGAGAGTCATATATCAATTCCTCTAATTAATCTCGCAAAATCTAGTGGTGCGAATTTAGTTACATTCCCACCGCATACTTCGCATAAGTTTTAACCTTTAGACTATACAGTATTCGGTCCCTACAAGACCTATTACAACCAAGATTCTCCTGAGTGGATGCTGCAAAGTCCGGTAAAACCTATTTCACTGTACCAAATTGCAGAAGTCATTGGTAGAACTTAGCCTAGAGTATTTACTCAACATAATATAATAAAGGGATTTTCTGAATACGGAAATATTTGGTGAGGGCGGATGCATGGCTGCTTTTGTAATAGACCTGCCAAATCCTGACTTGGAAAATGAGATCCTAAAATGGTGACGCATCTGGACCCTCAAGTTAAACACAAAAGGTCCAGAAAGGGAAGTAGACAATATTATCAGTCCCAAGATGATAAGGCGTTATTCCAAAGCTGGACCAAGAAAACTCACAGGAGGTAGAAGGAAAGGGAAGTCAAGAAAATTAACCTAAACCACTGAAAAGAAAAATGAGAAATAGAACATTCAAAAAGACGAGTGCAAAAATCTAAAGCTAAAATTCTAAAAGTGACAAAAAAAGTTTCGCAAGATGAAAGTTCAAAAGATGAAAGACAGTGGTGAAATAACTTTGCAGAATTCCAGAAGTGATGATGATACTTATTTAATAAATATAGTAGAAGAATCAAATAAGGAAGTAGTAATGGAATAGAAATTCGAAGATTTATCTATATTGGAAGGATATTTTGTTCTAAGTCTAATTAACTTAAAAGGGAAAAAGTCCGTCTATCATTACATAGCGAAAATAAAAAAGGATTTAGGTGAAGGATAATTTGAGGTTGTGTATCTAAAGAATATTATTAGTACCAATAAATTTGTGAAGAGTGAAGAAATATGCGAGATTCAGACATAATGAAAAAATTAGCAAATCCAACTGTAGTTCGAAGATCTGAGCCACGATTGGAGCAATTTTCATTTTCCCTAGATTTTAGGTCTTATAATATGTCATAAGGTGTTAACAAATTACAAAATATAATATATTACATTAGCCCAAACATGTTGTTATTAATTTTTGGTAAATGTCCTAACCTACAATTGGTGCTGCCCCAAGATACAAGCCCTGCAGATAAGTATTGTATGCAGGTCAGACGAATTGCAGGTAAGTGTTGTATGTATATTATCAATATCAAAACATATATATTAAAGGGCAGTAAAAATTTCTAATAGTTAAAAAAATATTCATCATAATAATGCTTATAAAATAACTTTATATTGAATCATGTTGAAGAAAAAAATTCCAATTGAAAATTGTCTCAAGATACAACACAATGCCCTACACAATTAATTATAAATTTACCTCAAGTTCTTCAAATGTTTCAAACGAATCAATTGGAATAAATTGTAATCTTTTATCTTTTATCAAAATTCTTCTATAGTAACCCATAATTTTAAAAGTCATTTCTTTAAATCAATCTTAACTCTAAATTTAACGAGTAAATCAACAGCGCACAAACCTATAAAAAAGATGTGTACCCAAATCGTTCACAGAGCGAAAACTAACACAATAAGTAACAATTTGCATATCATGATTTATTACCTATTATACAAAATTTGATTTGACATAAATAATTTTATTCTATCATGCATGTATCTCATTTCATAGAAACAATTTAGATGCTTTGTTCTAAAATCTGTACGCAAGAGAAACCAAGCGATATAGTTGTAGCGTTACTTGCAATTATTTGAAAATGTCACATATTAGTCTTCATTTTCAGTTATTTTCTTAAGTTCAAGCCATGCATAAGTCAAGAATTTTTCTTATAGGTTTTTTATTTATCATTCTAGTCCATGATGTATATTCTTTTAGCGGATTTGGTGATAGTGTTTTAGATAAAATTAAATCTGGATTTGAAATGGCTGGTAAAATGATCGGTCTGGATAGAGCAAATAATGTGGCACAATTAGTTGCCGATGCATTTCGCAAGAACACGAAAAGAAATGATGATATCGATGATGGTAATAATATATTTTCTGGATTTCTAAGAATATTGGGATTTGATACAAAGCGTATTGGAGCTATTGCAATAAATGCAATCATATTTATTGCTCAACTGGTAAAAAGTTTTATATGTTATTTAAATTTATTTCAATTATAATAGGTTAAACTAGTAACATCTTTGATTTGTTATTTATCTTAAAAATAAATTAAAAATGTAAATGTACGAACCTTTCGAAGTTGAAGGCTTTATTTTTATTATTGCCAACGAAGCTTTCGGATCTGAAGGCTTTGAATTTAAATTTAACACTCAATACGATTTATTGTTTATCATATTTTTTTCTCTGTTCTTTCGTCTATTACTTAGTTTAAACATTTAAGAAAACATATAAAACAATTTTGTTTCTCAGTATTCTTAAATGTCGCGAGATTTATATGTCCCAATAGTACTTTGTGATGGAATAAATGTGACCCAACGGATTATTCCCATGTCGCCATGTGGCAACTTGCCATGCGTGCTAACTCGCCACGCGCCACTAATCTATATTTTAATATGTTTCAAGTCGCGGCGCCAGTGCCTCTTTTTTACAATAAATAGATGAACTACATAAGTATAAGTATATGGTTTATTTAGTTTGTCGTTTTATTTATAATTAAGTTTGACAATATATTTAAATTTTATTTAAACAATCTCCTGCATTAATTTGGTTCCTAACAAATTTATCTAGTGTGTTTTTAATACATATATCTACATTAACATTCCTTTTTTATAGTTTTTGCTCAACTCAACTTGTGCATAAACAAAATCGTAATATTTACTATCATCTTTAAGAAGTGATCAAAGTTCACAAATAGATTGATTGAGTCAAGCGTTAGTTTTTTGTTATCCATGATGAGATCAATTGGATGTGTTTTTACTTCGTTATTACCATGTATAACGAAGTAAAAACACTTCCAATTGAATGTTTGCAAATATAAGTATGGCATTTTGCAACAGCTCGATTAAGTCTGTTATGCCAACCTTCCAGAGAATTTGTAGTGCGGTGCCTTTCATTATAACAAATCAACATTTCACCAATTACACGATTTTCTAGCCACTTTTCAACAAAATAGTCATTAAAACGTCCCACTGCACTAGTTTGTGGAGATCATTTCATTATGTTTAATTATCACTCGTCCGTAGCATAAGCAGAATGGTGTGCCAAAGCAGCACACTTGCGGATGTGTTCTTTAACTTCAGAATCATCAATGTATAATCTTGCTAGACCAAGTGATTGTACTTTTCTCCAAAGGCATTGATTAAAATGAAAGCTGCATTCTTTTAGCATTAGGAAAACGCATTTATTGCTGAATTTTCAAAGCGCCCAATTTAAAATAATTTGCATCAAAACAATTTACAAATAGTTAACTTACAAATAGGGTTTTTCATTTTTCTATTTTTATTTGAGTTGTTAAAAATATATTAGAATTTAACGTCTTAAACTTTATAAAAGGACTGACTATATTAAAGGTTCTGTAAAACTCGTTCAAATTAATCATAAAAACGATTAGACCCCAATCAGCAAAACAATTTACAAGCTATATAACTCTGATATATATTATCAAATAAAAAATTATAATTTGATTTGTATAGACTCGAATGTAACTTAAGTAACGCTTTTAATACGAAGATACAATTACGTTCAAGGAATGGAATGTATTTCCGTTAGTACTAATCCAACTGTAATATCTCACACGCATATTGCGCTTTCAATTACTTCTACAGACGCATTGCAACGCTTCAATTATAATTCAATTAAAATATATTTTAAATCTGGTTTTGCATTGCTAGATTCAACATGTATATAATTTAATTAGATATTTTAAAATTTATTTTTATACTAGAACATAAATCAATATTATTTATGTCTCCAAATTATATTATAATGTACTAAAATTAAATATCATTTAAAATTCATTTAAGATCATAAAGTGTAAGATATTGCTTTTGGTCTTATTAAGAAATTTAAGCTGTATTATACAAGCAGCAGCGCAAACTAATTCTGACTTCCAAATTTACTTTAAAATTTATAATTAGAAACAGAAATACAAAATCAAATCTATTCTTTACTTTCATCTACGATTCAACTAATTCATTAAAATCAAGTAAAATCATCTCGATCAAATGAAATATTATAAAAAATTTTTGAAAGTTAAAAAAATATTTTTAAAAAACCAAGTATCCTAGCCGGAAACTTCAAATACATTATAAGTAAACTATTGTCATGTTTATATATGCGATCAATGTCATATTAATGGGTATATAATTAGAAATTATATAAGGAAAAACAATCCATGCACAAAGGCACATCACATATCTGATATAAAGTTTTTGTTCTTTTTTCAATTTTTTTCCGTGCACATCTTGTACATCTTCGGCGACTTTTTCCATTGGTGGTTAAATTGTCACCAACAATTATCACTGTTTTGGCCTTCTTCGTTGGTCTACCCTTTGGTATTTTTCTTTTCCTTTCTGTCTTATCTTTTCCCATAGCAGTCATTTGGGTACCCACGATTATAGTAAATTGTATAAACGGAAGTTCTACATGCTTAGTTTCACAAAAAATTATAAAAGCATTGAATATAGCAGCCATAAATAATTTATAGAACACCTTTCTCGACCATTTCTCAGTCTTTCTGTCTAAATCATAGAGCGAAATCATCTGGACAGCTTGATCTACACCACCAATAAACTTGTCATAAAAACAATGGCTTCTGGGCACCCTATTTCTTTCTTGCTTCCATCCTTCAATTTCTTTGTGCCATTTGAAATCTTTTAATTCTGACGATTATTGAGGACTAAAACTTCCAAACTATCTTGCCGACGGCAGGCTCATATTCCCGCAGGACTAACCATGACCTAACTCTCAACTCATAACAATGAAGATGAAAATTTTGTTACATTTTTCCGATTCTTTATATAGGTTCCAACTTCAGAGAAGGTAAATTTCTTACAAGATTGACCGAGGTGAAGAACCTTCAAAGCTAAATGTAACTTTTAGATTTCTGACAGACTGTACCAATTTTAGAACCAACCCTTTCCCAAAGAGTTTCTTCTTGTTGATCATGTTCTTTTTCCGTATAAACATTTGTGTAATAAATATATCCAGTTACGACATCGCATCCAGTCAATAATTTTATTCCACGCTTTATCAGTTTCATTGGTACCTATTGCTTCAAGCTTGACCTCTCTTTGAATTTTGTTATAGTTTCATCAATTGACTGGTAAGCGCTATTACTCCTGGCGGCCGGAAAAGTTTTCTTGAAGCAATTTACAATATCTTCGATATAAAATATTTTCGATTAATTGTCGCGCTTTTCAGGCTCACTGAAATATAATTTGGATAATAGAAGTTAGCATCTATCCCTTGCAATGGCACTTTTGATCATATCATTTCCAATAGATATGTTCTCAGACCAATAGATATGAAATGCTGGTAATTTGTTACATAACATAATAAGTGTGCAATCTAAAACCGTCATTATTTCTCCCCAACATGTTTCTACTACTTTTTCTTGTTTAGTATTACTTGTTTAGTAAAATTTGAAGCCTCTTTTTAGTGCACTGGACTATATACATAAAGACGCTTTTTGGAATTATTTTTAGGACTGTTTCAAATTCCGTGCTACTTAGACTGACGTCACATAAGAGTAGGTGTTCTTTCTACAAACATTTCTTTTCTGGGGATAAAATTATTAACTACGTAACATCTATATTTGAACAGTTGTCATCATCGCCATTCTCTTGAGTTTTGTCAGCAATTTCTGATTCTTCAATAATGTTTCCAAATTCTTCATTGGCATTATTGACATCCGAAAAATTGTTTTCTTCAACATGCGAAGATTCTAACGATTCATCACTACTATGGGCGTGGTAGTCTTCAAATGAGCCTTCATCACTATCGTGGAAAGGATCATCTTCATTGAAATAAATTTCTTCTGCCATCCTGCGCCTCACTAAGATATTGATTCATGCAAAAAAAAATGAACAACAATGTTTTTATATAGAAAATAATTCTCTCTCTATACATAGTATGACATTAGTATAGACGCACTAGCGGGGCATAAATAACCCAGACTGTAATACTAGTGGGACGAATATCTCCCATTGCAACAAAATACATATTTTGATTTATATAAATTTTTACAATATAACAACTCACCTTACTTCTGTACAGCACACAGGCAAATTGTAAATAAAGTTAACAGTATAGATCACTTTATTATTTGGAAAATTTTCAATAACATGTGTTACCGTCCAAAGAAAAAACTAAACTGAGTCATTAAATCTGCAAACTATCAAGAACATAGATATACATTCAGAACACTAAATTTCCCGGAACAATACAAATTATATGACAATTTTTTGCAGTAGAGTTTTTTAAAATTTTAAGGGACATGTGTCCCAATAGGACAGAAATGGTTAAATTATTTAAATTTTGTTATTTTTGCCAACGAACCTTTCGGAGCTGAAGGCTCTGAATTTAAACTTAAATTATTAAAATTTTTGTTATTATTTAAATTTACTTAAAAAATTAATTTAAATAGAATTAAAAATTTGTATTATTTTTAAATTCTTTATGTAATTACTCTCGAACCTTTTTTTTTGGAACGTGAAGTTTTATTTTCTGCCTGCTTACCTCGAAGGACCATGAAGAAGTCCAACTATAAACTTTATATAAAATTAAAATCTTTATTTATATTTTAATTTATTTATTTAGAATTAAAACATTTTATTTTAATTCTTAAACCTTAAATTTAAATTAAACTTTTATTAAATAATTTTTTTATTTCCATTAAAGGTTTGTATGTAAAAACTTTATTGTGTAAGGCTCTTTAGGTCTCACACAAATTTAATTACTGCAATGTTCAAATTGCACACTTGTTGCAGGGAGTAACTAACGACCGCCTAGCGTGGCGGACTGAGTAAAAATCTCAAATTTATTAATAATTAATCTATATATATATATATATATATATATATGAGTAGTTGTTTGCTTCAGTGTTATATCTCGCGTGGTAGGCATTTCAGTGTACCAACGTTTCGACAAAGTCACATCATCTAAACTATTATCCAAACCAAAAGACAAAATTCCACTAGAAAACCAAGGAGTGTACAAAGATTACCCTTCAATGAATGCGATTTAGTCTATGTCGGTCAAGCAAATAGAAAAATGTCTGCCAGAATAGCTGAACACACAAACAACGTCAATAAGAAGCTCAACACCGTCGCTCTTGCCCAACACTTCACCGTCTTTTATTCATATACTTTTTCACTCTTCCAATCATCTTACTTCCAAATCTTTCCTATCACTCGCCATACACACTATATCATCGGCAAATATAAGAGACCATATTTTGTCTTGACCAATCATAATCCCCCCCACCTGTCTCTTTTCTAACACCCCTTCCAAATATGACATGTATATATGGAACAGACAGGCACTTAATTGGCAACTCTGTCTTACTCCCCTTTTGGTCTCAAACCATTCTCATGTCCTTCCATTCACTCTCGCTTTAAATTTCGTCGCTTCATACAATCCTTTTATCATTCTTATCATATTTCCAGATATCCCCGTTTTTTCCATTCTTTCCTATAGTTTCACTCTCAAAATCCTATCAAACGCTGCCCCTAGATCGACGAATAGAAGGTATAACTTCTTTTTCTTTGCAATCTCCCTATTTCTCAAATAGTTTATCATAACTATCAATCCTCTGTACCCATACCTCGAACAAATACGTTCTGCGTGTTTGACAGGATTCCCTTCTGTCGCACTTCTTCTTTCAATCTGCTATTTATAACTGTCGCATACAACCTGCAAAGTCCATCCATAATAGTCACTCCCCTATAACTATTAACATTCATTCTACTTCCCCTCATATACACAGTCATTATCTCTCCATTTTTCCAATCATCAGATACTCTCCCCTCTCCTTTCCAAATTCGGTTAATTCCTCTTACCAAAGCATTTAACCTCTTTTCATCCAGAGAATCCCATACATCAACATGCACTGTGTTTGGCCCTGCAGCCCCTCCTTTTTTCATTTTCCTTACCGCTTCCTTAACCTCTTCTATCTTACTTTCACTTACTTCTCCCTCTATCACATCCCCTATCCATACATCATTCATCATAATCCCACACTCTACTCCATTGTCTTCAACAAGCCTCTATCTTCCATTTCTCCTCCCACTCTATTATATTTAACTTACATATTGCTCCCTTTGCCCCCATAATCCCTCTACTTCTCATATACCTCCAGACCTCGTTCTCATTTTTCAACTTGCTTATATTTTTCCCTTCTTTTATTTTCGATCTCTCTCTCTCTCTATTATCTTGTAATCTTCCTTTAACCACTCCTTATCCACATTTTTATCTACCTTCTCTCGCTTTCCTTAATGTATCCCTCACCTTACGTTTCTTCCTAATACATTCTTCGTCCATCTCAAATCAGTATTATTCTTTTCCCCTTTTTTTCTATACCTTCTCTTCTATAACATCCCTTGCATTATACCTGATACTTCTCCAATTGTATTCGTATTGTCCCAGCATACAAATTACATTTTAATCTCCAGCTCTTTATTTACTTCATCATTCCATACAAATATCCTCTTCTTCCTCGTATTCATCTTCTTTTTCCCTACTCATCCCTACGCCCCATTCCATTTCCACAGGGAAGTGATCAGACTCCACTCTTTCCCCAATACTCATTCTGGCTAATCAATAACATGTCCTTTCACACATTACCACATAATCAATAACTGATCCTCTCTCATGTCCTCTAAAAGTAATTTCCCCTTCTCAAACCCCTTCTGAGCACCCATTTCCCACGCAGCATCATTCATTCTCCAGCCAATTTAAAAATATTTTTTCTTCACCATTCAACTCTTTGTCCTTAGATCTCCTCTCTACCTACAGCCCTTCAAATCCAACATATCATCCACCTTCATCACCGACTCGCACATTCCAATGCCCCATCATTATCATCATATCCCAACACTCACCTCTCATTCTCCCCATTTCGCTTACTCTAGTCATAAAATACCCCACTCCTTATTTACATAAATTGTTAGAAACATTATCCTCTTCCCAACCGCTATAATTAAACTTCCACAAATTCCTTCACATTCCCAACTTTCTATCTTTACCTCCTTTATCCACTTCCTTACCCCCATTAATATCCCCCCTATTGCTCTACCCTTTTTATTACATTTTTTTTCCTGCCACCTCCAGTTAAAACAACTATACAGTAACTCTTCATTTTTCTCACTCCAGTTGCTCTCTACCCATGTTTCAACTAGATCAACCACATCAAATTTTTTAACATACTCAATCAGTTCCTTCCCCATTATTTTACTTTTCAGCCCTGCTATGTTCCAGCACATAACTTTTAAACTCTCCAACCCTTCTCCCCCACCTTCATTCTCTAGCATCCACTCTTTCCTTATTTTCTTTCTCTTCTTTCTATTTCTCCTCGTCCCCTTCCCATTCCCTTCTTCTATGGCTTTCTCTTCCCCCTTTCCAGTATCAACTTTCCTATACCTATTGCCATATCCTTCTTTTCCAACATCCATTATATCAAAATATCTCCCGTCTTGAATACTGCCACTACCATGTCTTTTTAATTTTCCTTCCTTATTCCATCTTTCTCATTCCTCTCGCCATTCTTTCCGGATATAGCTTTGTCGATCTTCTCATTCCATATCCATATCTGATTTCCAATCCATACCTTCTCGTATCCCACTCTCACTCTCTCCATACCATTCTTCTTCTGAAATGCTTCTTCCCTTATTTTCTTCCTTACTCTTCTCTTCTCTTTGTCTCCTGTTCTCTGCTAACTCCATATCTATCAACCTTCACAATTTCTTTCCATGGCTCTTCTCTCACATACATTTCCTTTTTCATTTTCTCATTCTCTTTTCTTCTCTCTTTAATTTCCACCTTAGTTTCTTTTAGCTCCTTTAACTTCTCTTTTATTTCTTTTAATTCTTTTAATATCTCCCATTGCACGCACACCCGCACTTTCTTCATTATCGTTTAACTCCATTCTTTTTCTCTTTTCACTTTTATTCGGGCTTTCGGAGCTCCCATGAACACGCTGACCCTATACTATTAGATCTGACGATATACTTTGTAATATTCATTTGCAAATAACTTTCGTCTAACCTACTATGTATATTTTACTATTTACATGTCTGGCTCTGTGCGTGGCTCTGTGCGTGCTAACAACTTTTTTACCATTTTTTCATTCAATGCTGTCGTTTTTCGTTTTTATTAAACGCACGCTGTTGTCCTTTTTTCTGTTTAACACGTTTAACGCTTATAATCTTCTTTTATGCACATTTAATTTATCTGTTGCAACTTTTCTCAACCGCTAATAATTTACTTTCACTTATTCTTATGTTTTTTTTCAAAACTTCATCACTCTTCCCGTTAACTTTATGAAAATTTTACTGAAACAGCGAGTTTATTTATGGGTTGCCACTTCCAAACACCAAACACCAAACGCCGTTTTACTAAATATAATCTAATAGTACATTTTAGCATGAATTATAGTTTATTTTCGGTGGACCTTGCTTTACAGGTCGATTTTGAAATGCTTCTTTTGAAAGTCGGCAGAAATGCAATTGAAATATACAAAATAAATGCTATACTTTTTTACGTAGCATATCTGGTTATAAACATATGCAATAATAAATAGCTTGTCGTCAATATGTAATTTGTCTCCTGAGATTTCCTATTTTCACTTTGAAGAAATTATAGGAAGTTTCCTTTATTTTGGGGTTTACGATATAATTCCAATATATAAAAAATATTGAATAATTTGTTACAATATTGACATAATATGATACATGTAATTATAAATAATATAAATATATAAATATTTCAGACATGTCAAAATTGTACAACAGGAAATACAATGTGTTTTTTTGGGAATATCTAGGAGAACAGAAAATGCTTAACGCCTTTTACATGCTCCAGATATCCCCAGCATGTTAACACTTCGTATAACTAATACACCACTTGTTGCTTATGGATGGCTAGGAGTATAGGATCT